>CM055750.1:1932047-2027047 GCA_029465975.1 Dallia pectoralis | reverse complement strand
GGTGAAGATGGCATCAGGTTCATATGACCTGGTGAAGATGGCATCAGGTTTATATGACCTGGTGCACACAGATGAGTTGATCTTTCACAAATCCTAGCCTTAGGGAGAATGCTAAACAAATGCACACTAATTCAACTTTACTCTTGGGTGCCCCATCTACTTCACAAACCTTCTCCTTTTCCAAAGCAACAGGAGGCGAAACAGAAACAAATGAGAAATCGACTCTTAAAGGTTTTAATCATTCTGATTGTGCCCACATCTTTAGACTGCTGATTGGGTTGTTAATTAAAGGATTGTGATCAGATCTCATGTGATCAGATCTCATGTGATCAGATCTCATGTGATCAGATCTCATGTGATCAGATCTCATGAGTGTAAATATGTCAGAAAGGGGCTTCTCCCTGTTGTGGAAAGATTAAATGCCTTGAGGTGAAAAGGTCTATGGGCCAACTTGAAAGAGAACAGTGCTTTAGTGTCATTCTCAGGAACCTCCTTGTTCTCTTGTTACATAAGGCAATGAAAGCTTTTACACTTTTACATTGTTGCATATTTAACTCTTCATTTTCCACATTAGTCCGACTGACAGGGAAATTGTATTTTCAGAGAGGCTTGGCCAAAGAATTAGCACAACGCTTAAAAACACAAACCTGAAAAATGACATTTCAGATTGCAGCATACATTTACAGATCACATGGCAGAGGGTGTGTCAGGTCGGGAGTGGCTGCAGTGAAGGAGTGAATCACGTAATTAAACGGGGAGAAACTGATCCTGGACAGGACAATTAAGTCGGAGCACTGCAGGCTCAAAAGAACTGATCCACAAAACTGCCTCAACAGCACTACCCTGAAAAACAAAAACATTTGTACAGGTATACATACTTTCACCTCCCAGGCATATAGCCCCCCCCCCTCCCCCACTGTTCATCAATCTATAGTTATAACTTTAAACGTGTTTAAAGAGACAAGCTTGCCTCTTCTCGGTAGCACTAGAACGTAACAGGTGGAACTTGCATGATTGACAGTGTAGTTACACAGGTGAAACAGGAGATATCCTGGTGTGGTCGTACGTGAATTAAGTGTGTACTTGTACTAATTCGTGGTGGGAATGTAAATATGTCACACACACACACACACGACGGCCTCGTACAAGCTTTTATCTAATTGACCTTTAACCCTTTCGGCACAGTGCATCCTAGTCTGATAGGTAATAATTCACCTGTACGTTCTACAGCAGTTTCCAATCCTGCCATCTTATCTGCTCTTGACGAAAACATACCTGTCCCAGATGGCAAAGTCCCATGAATGATTGGATATCTGCAATGTTGTGTTTATGAAGATACAAAAATGCGTTGCCAGCAAAAATAATGACCAACGGCCAGGTTCAGAATCATTACGCTACGCATTTAATGTAATTTGAGACATGTGTAGCTAAAATTAGTCATTACTGCATTTCCAAAACTACGGTTGTGGGGTTTTTCCCACGAAATAAACACATGTTTCCTAGAAGTCATTCTGGCAATGTAAAAATGTTGTGTCAGGCCATGTTTCTAGAATCACGCCTGCTTAACAGGACTAGTCACTATATTCATGTCTGGAAACAAATAATGAGACCCACTGCTTGAAACTGACATCTTGTAGGCATTCAGTTTAACATATTTCCGCTTCATTTATATTCAAAACACACTTTGCTGTGTTTAAGGGCATCGATGCTGAACACAGTAGTTCTTATCCTGTCCTGCAGAAACATGTTAATGTAACATCTAGTGAAACCAACACAGGATGCAATGCAACTTTTTTAATGCAGCGATTTAGACCTACAAGGAAAGCGTCGAACTGAATTACACAGAGGTAAAGAAAGCATTTTTACATGCTAAACGGATTACATACAAAGACTCCAGAGAATACACAAATAAATACATTTGTCTTTAGAACAGTCCCTTCCCGTCCCCCAGCAAAATACATTTTACAGAAAATACTGGATGGATTTCTCACCCACTGGTTAGCTCCAAAACCTCAGGAATATGCAAAAAGATTAAAGCAATCTTATAAAAAAATACACTACCAATCAATTAGTAACGCCGAATTAATGTGTGAAGAACCTAATCTCCCACAAGCCAATGCAGGACTGCCCTATTGTACAGACCTGCTGTAATAAAGGAAAGTATGTGCTTAACTTTGGTTGGAACCATTAGAGGTTTAGTCATGTGATCAGCCTAGTTCTGAATATGAGTTTGAACTGTGTAACCAGTGCTACGCAATGACTGAACAGCACAAACCACTCCAGAACCACGCCGTCATCATTCTGCTTATTATCTAATAACAACATAATACTAGCCTCTTTACATAACAAGCGGGGAGATTATAATATATTAGAATCAATAATTAATTGGGTCAGTGGAATATTGGGTATGAGATCAGACACTGATCAGCTGGGGGAACAGTTCATTGGCGAACACGTCGTCCCAGGACCCCTCCGAACAGAGGGGGGAGGACATGTTGCTGAAGGGAGAAGGGGACCGCTCATATCCGGAGTCACTGTAGGCGTCCATCAGGTAGGCGCCGGTCTTCTCCAGGTTGCCCAGGACCAGGTCAGAGGTTGGCGAGCCCGGGGACAGGAAGTCATCCAGCGCCCCGTGACTATCGGGGAGAACGACCGCTTCCTCCGGCTCGTCTTTCACGCACACGTCACTCTCCACCTCCACCTCGTCAACCTCTCCCTCTGTCACAGAGAAGACCGACGCCTCCTCCTCTGTCTTTCTCTCGTCCGCGCTCTCCTCGTGATTCACTTCCTGCTTGCCGAGAACGCACGCCACCTCGTCCACGGGCTTGGTGTAGATGTGGTCAAAGTGGATCAGTTCATTAAGGGCCTCCAGCTTAACTGGTGTGGCCCCCAGAGTTCCAGGTGGGGCGGCAGGTACTCCTCCCCCCCCTCCGACCAGCAGCATCTCCTGCTCCTGGATCTCCTTCTCGCCACACTCTCTGAGGAACAGCTCTGGGTCAAGGATGTCCAGAATGCCCAGCAAGAGATCAGACTGAAGGAGAGAGAGTGAGAGAGCAACAGGTTACACCTCTGATCAAGCACACGGAACATCCTGGAAATGGTCACAAACACGCAGCGATAACTGGACCATAAAAGCGATAGCTTAGAGAAGTCCAATAAACCATTCATTACCAGAATACAGGCCGCCGTCTCACCTCAGAGTCTGTAGAGTCAGGACTATCTGGATCCATTGGGAAATCCTCAGATTTGAGAAATGCTGGGCCTGCGCCTGCTGCGGAGGCACACGTAGCCCGAGTACTGCAGACTCAGAAGACCCGAGTCCCAAAACTGCATCAATCCCACTGGCTTCCAAAGCCTGAACCTGCGGAGGGACAGAGGTGTCAGCGTGAACCCGTAGGCGCCCCACAGCCAGGTGGCTCGACTTAACGGACCTCATCCCTTCTGCAGTCCCAGTAACTCCCACCAATCCTCTTACCTTCTCTTCTTTGGCCTCAAGGGTGTCCAACCCGAGCCTCTGTCTTAGTTCCTCATTCTCGTTCACCAGACCGCACGTCTTTTGCCGTAACAGCCTGTTTTCTACATGGAGTTTCTGATTCTGGAAAGTGTCGAGAGAAACTTAACACTTAGCATTTTTTAACCGCTTACTGTAGTCAGATTGCAAATAACTTCAGTGATTAGCAGCCATTTATACCGTGACAATGCATGCACAGCAGACTAATATAAATTAAAGCCAACCTCCAGCTCCAACGCCAGAACTTGCTCTTCCAATTCGCCCATTTTGGCTTTCTTTCTGTCCCTGGCCGTCTGGGCTGCAACTCTGTTCTTGAGTTTTCTGAGGAACAAAAAAGGGGAATCAAGAATGAAACATCTCCTTTCGAAATCGCCGAGGGCCAACTTACTGACACAGGAACAGATTAGTTGTGTTATTGCGCAATCAGTCGCCATGTTCCTGCCACGCACCCAGGCAGTACGGGCACTGCGCCAGATACGCACAACTGTATCAATTAATAGAGGAATCAGGTTGGACATGAGAGACCTGACATGCCGGATAAATGCTGCCAAACCTGTTATTCTAGTTTTGGTGTGCGTGTTGTGCGCAGTTATAGAAATAATGAATAATGTAATGCACGGTAATAATATGTCCATTCGTGTGGCCTGGGGACTTGCTGTACTATAAATTCACATGTCACAAGATCAATATGATTATTAACTAATATAAATGATATGATATAATGATATAATAAATACATCAGATTGTGCACTAATATAAATTATATGTTATAAAAATATAATGAATACATCAGATTGTGCACTAATATTAATTATATATAATAATAATATAATAAATACACCAGATTAATAACTAATATTAATTATATGTTATAATAATATAATACATCATATTATTCACGCACCTGCGCAGTTGCTTCTCCTCCGGACTCAAGTGAGTGAGTCTCTGTCTTTTTCTCATCGGTGGCCCGGTGGTCGAATTAGAGTCGGAATCCGATGAGTTCGCCTGGTTAGGGTCCGACGGCAGAACGACCGAGATGGACCGGCTGTATCCCGGTGCTGAGCCGGAAGAGACGCTTTGTTTACCGGATATCAGGAGGACTTTATGTCCCCCTGTCCCTGCTGACACCACCACCATATTGTGGATCTCTATGGGCTTATATCGCGTATAGATACTTTCATTTATTTTCTATGAAACGTAAGGTTTCTTCGGATATCTATTTTTTTATTATTTCTAATGTTTTTTCTGATATTTCTACGTTTTTTTATATTTCTATCCCCGTCAGCTGGCAAATCTGGAATAGGGAGCGCCGCTTCCAATCTATATCTACAGTCGTGGTGACATTTGATAGGCTAACCGAGCCGGTGACGCGTTCGCAACACGCTCCTTGATTGGCAGCCGGGCTGACGTAATTTGCATGTGAAGTTTCATTCTGTCTGCGCAGCCGCAGTACTCCCCCCCCCCACCACCACGTCACCAGCAGATGTTATTCCCCCTCTGGCCTGAAGGCTTCATACCAATAACAAACAGGGTAAAACTTCCCATTAAAAACACACACACAGCTCGAATATTCTCTCTTCTAGATAAAATACAATTTTGGCTTGTAAGTAGCTCAGAAGTCTGCTTTATTAGCTGATTCTATCACTAACTTGTATGTTTTTTTATGTTAACTATGTAAGTAATTTACTGTTTCTTGGTACAGACACTTACTGTATATATAAATGCATTGTGGGTAATATGATCGGGTCTAGCATCTACTCATGCGGCAGCAGTATTTTACTGTAATTTTTACAGTCATTTTTTTTTTACAGTGTATGAACTATTTGACAGTTGTTTTTATAGGAAAGTTCATTGCAGAAGGTTTCATCATTTGGTTACTACCCTGTCACCAACTCCCCCCATTCACTTAGTTATCCTCTGTAGAGTCACTACAGCTTGTGAATGCCTATTGAACTGTCATGGCTGGTTACTCGTGTTAGTAGACACTATTCAAATAAAAAAAATAGTTCATAAATATTTGGCAGCCTGTAATGTAATTGTACTCATACATGCATAGAGCAATTGTAATAGATGAGTGTTTTATTGTCCCCCAGTTCTTATTGGTGTGCTGGATATTTGGCTGCTCTGTGTTAGGTAGTGTTTAAGTTATGCCAACGATGCAATATGAGAAACACGCTTGACCGATATCTTAAATATTGTCTAAAAAACAGAAACATTATTTCAGTTAAGAGGGTGTCTCACAATTCAGTTGACCACACACACACACACACACACACACACACACATCACCCTCATCACCCTCATCATCTAACACTGAGGTAAAATGTCACCTCTCTTGTTAGCAGAATATGGTAACTATTGGATCATTCTTGTGAAATTGTTCTCTTGTGATGATATTTGCTACTTTTTAAATATGAAAAATAAAACATTTAGGGTAATCTTTTTTTGGAAATATGCTTCCTAGTCTCCATTACAATATGTTGTTATTTATATTATTGTGTGATCCTATATTCATTTCCTTTGCAAAAATGACCCTCTGTCACTTCAAATGTAAAAGTAAATAAAAAAGTAAATATCAACACAACACTGTGTGAATATTATTGTTTTTCGACATTAAGTGGAAAGACAATATTTCAATGTAAACACTTTGATATCAGGGAATTATGACAGCTTCCTGAGAGTAGGTCTCACAATTGCAGTGAACAAGTTAAAAGAAATTCTCAGCACATTTCCCTAACTTCCCACTATATTTGACCTCAAACAGTGACTGGTTTGTAGCCATTCCGCCATGTCTAAAAGCTCAAAGGTTTACAATGGCTTCACACTCACATCTCCCACCTCCTCAGTTTGTATTTTCAACCGAAGCTGTTTGAACAAACAGAGTCCATTTGCATTACTTTACCAGCATGGGAGAATCAACATCTGAAAGACTCTTTCATGTTTACTCAGCGTGTGTGTGGATGGGAAATAAATGATACGATGCCTGGAACTTCTGTTTCTCATCTAGAACGTATATATAGTTATGATCTTGCTGCCTTTGAATGGTGGAATGCTGGCTATTGTCAATTGTAACTCTCGATGTGATTGTATACCTTACAAGTTCTAACTCCAGGACACGACACTATCGCCTAAGATCATTGTGCCAAAACCAGAAATAAGTTCAACTGTCAAAGGCCCTGAAGCATCCAATGAATATGCAATAAATAAATAATAAATATCTTGCATTGTGTTTGCTGCATCTTAGCCCCTACCCCAACCTAGGCACCTACCAGACAAACCTCCGACGATTTTGGAAAGACAATAAACAGTTCAGAAAATGCTTTTGATTAGCCAGAACCTAAGGGCAGAGGGTTCCAGCGAAGAGTATTTCCCTGTTACTATTTGAAACAGGTTACCAACAAAATTGTATAATCTAATTTATATGTCACAGCCTTCAGCCAATTGGTATTCAGGATTTCAAGAACCTGTTTTAAAGTTCCACCTGTTCAAGTTCTGTAATCCAGCAACAATGTCATGGCTTGACTGGATTGCTAAATTACTGTTCCAGGTGGGGCGACATAGTTACATGAAAACGTAATAAAACACAGTTTAATATCATTGTGAACAAAACTGAACGTTTTCTAATATTTAAAATAGACAAAACCAATACTCTTAGTTGGAAGTGTTTTACAGTAGCATTCTGCTTGCTATGCAGCTTTAGGGAAGCACAGTGTTTACTCATGAATTTGGACACCAATAATGCTAATAATGCTAAATGCAAATAATGCTAATGATGCTAATAATGCTAATTCCAGACAGGGACTGAGGTAAATAATGTATTGTTGTGAAACATTACTCTTTGGGCTTCAGATAAGTGTGTCACCCACCCAAATATCAATCGAGGTCGAACTAATCCTTTTAACATCAGGTACTTGGTTAATCTTCAACAAAAACAGGCATTGACAGGATCTTTGTCAACAGTTTAACTGATGATCCACCCTGTAGGCCCGAAACCAGACCAGGCCCACCCTATAAGCCTAGTCTATAATCACCAGGTCCTCACCAGAGGGGGAGGGAGACCCCATAGCTCCTCTGGCCGGGACACACAGCCTGCCACTGTCATTAGTTGTCTGCCTCTGGATAATGGACCTCCGTTCCTACAAATAGGTTTTGCCATCTGGTTTACCAACCCTCACACAGAATGAGTTATAGACAGAGATGACTGGGCGGTTATGTTCATTTAGAACCTAGAGAGACCAGAAGGCACACATCAGGGCTCAGTTTTATTCCAGAACATTTTATGTTCCAGATTCTGATGTAACTGGAATGTAACTCTCTCATGGCTCAGGGCAGCTAATGTCTGTGTGAGATGCCATGCTTCTTTCAAGGTTTTGTGGGGATAGCTTTTACGAAGGGGCAGATGAAATCAGATCTTTTGTATATTAGTTTGCTTTGTCCGAACTAAACTGATCCACTCCTCAATCAGTTAGACCTGGTTAAGACATTGTAAAACTACAAAGCCTTTAAAACCCTGACTGAGTTGCTGCTGTTCGGAAAATAACTGAATCGTTATTAGTATAAATGGGTTAATAATGCAACTAAAACAGTCATATATAATCTAATGTCAGACCCGTGGTATCCATTGTCAGCCAATCAGAATGCAGCATTTGTGCAGTCTTCCTCCATGTTGGCTTTTGGTTTGGATGCCTGCCAGTGAAGATTAAGCTGTAAAAGTAACAGATATATGAATACATTCTAAACATGAAAATACTCAACAAGCAGTGACATGAAATACAATAAAAGTGTTTAGATGGTTAAATGACAAGAACTGACAAAAGAGAAGATATCTAAAGTATGAAACAGCTTGACTGACAGCGCATTCATAACCCCTTATGACATCACCAGGTACTCATAGTGCCCTGTGGTGGTGCTACAGCCTGGCTTCCCATCAACCCATATGCACTTCTGAGATCTAATTTAGTAAAGAAGACTGCCCCATGGCAACGGGGGGGGGTGCAGTACATCTGGGGGAGCGCCAGTTGGATTCCCTACATTGTTGGCGGGGAAATGGTTGAGTCCGGGAGCTCAGCTGGGCTTGGCAGATTGGATCCTCCTGCCTCCATGCGTCGGACAGCCTGGAAAACCCGAGCCATGCCGTTGCCCTGGCTGGCAGCATGCTGGAATGTTCCGGGACCAGCTTGATCACACCTGGCATATTCTGTACACCTGCTGGCTCCATTATTAAGGTGTGGTAGTGTGGCGTGATAAGAAAAGAGCCAGGCACAGGAAGGAATGCTGATGCAATGTTTAATGTGTAGAACTGGTAGATGCAAAATGACTGGATTTGCTATTGTAGTCTTACACAGTTTTATGCTATTACTCCCAAACAACATGTACACATAACATGCAACAGTACCATACAAAGACCAAGAGGCAACCAGATGATGGGATGTTTGTGGGTTGACAAGACAGAACAAATGGAACGAGGAGCAATGGAGCGGGGTGGCTAGAAGACCGGTGGCGATGAACGACGAAGTCTGTCTGACGGAAGAGAGGAGCCAGACCGTGTTTGAAATACAATTCAGGAGAAGGTACATTTTGAATAGACCCTGTGTTGCCCTGACGCGTTACAACACACTGTCATTTCTTAGATGGACCACTAAGATTTATTCTGGGTATTATTGACCTACTGATGGAATACAGGTGTTCAGAAGACAAAAACAGAAGCAATCACATTTTAGTTTCAGGAGATCAAAACGACTCCTCAGGACGAGTTAAAGATGTGAGGTGCGACGTTGATGAGGGTAAAGAAGAGGAGGGGAGAACGCTAGATGAAGAAAAACGAGGAGAACGCAGCTTTGATATTGATGATTTTGCAATTGTCAGCACCGCATTGGTTACAGACACAAATGCAAACACAACAATCCATGAGGAGAAAGTGAGAGCTGGGACTTGTGAAACTAAATGGGTAATTGGGATGGTGTGTGATGAGGTTTTGGACACCGACTGGTGTTTGGTACCTCGGCGAGGCAGAAGGCTCAGGGTTTACAAACGGGAATAACAAAGAATATCTACGATCTGTCTGTTGGACTGGCTTTCAATGCACTCAACTCTCTCAGGGGAGCAGGTTTGAGTTTAGGGCAGCAGCTTCACAATAGCAATCTTACTGTGACAGAACATGTTCTGTTCCCGTTGATATGTAGATATTTGACCGTGTCCTATATAACTAGAATAGTGAAGGAGATCAATATATATAGCCAGGTGACGCTTCTGCACTTGTGCTAGCTCAAGCCTCAGCATGAATGTTGTAAATAACATATAAACGGTTTATGAAATCACACGAGTGGTTGTAAAGCAATGTAACCAGATAGTGCTGCCCTTGTGCTAGCTAGCTCTGCTCTCTCTTAGAGTCGCAAGAGTAGAGAAAATCCATCAACATTTCTGACAAATTGTAGCTGGTTGTTATTTTTACCCTTTATGGACTTATGCGTTTCCAGTTTGTGGCAGCTCAGTTGGTGAGCTGCTGTGTGCTATTTACTGTAACAAAGTATCTGGTTCAAACAATTCAATGGGATAAAGTCGTTGGAGGAAACAGGATGCTCAGTATAATTGGTAAATATTGACGCCCCTGTGTGCCTAGTGGGCGGGCCAAACCAGCAGTGTGTTAACAGTCCCAGTGTTAGATGGGCATGAGGGGGGGCGCGTGTTTATTGACATCACATATGTTTACACTAGCTAATGCCTTCCCAGCCACCTTTTTCATTGTATTTCTCTGTATTTCTGACTGTTTCTTCGTTTTTCTTATTGTATTTCTCTGTCTTTCTGACTTGTATTTCTAATAGGTTTTAATAGGTTGCATTCTTTCATTAGCCTGCAACACTTTCCGTGTGGTGAATTGTAATAACTGCCACGCCCTTGCACACACACAGTGTCATGTGATTTAATTGAATGCTTAATATATGGGTGTGTGTGACATACCATATCATTCCAATCACTGTACAAGATAAAGGTTAGTGCACAAGTCAGTAGTTGTTATGACAGAAAATAAGTAGCTGTTGCCTAGGAACGCTTATAAGAGGCCTTAGCAGCTATGAACACGACGATATAGGCCTATTTACCGTCATCCACAAATGTAAAATAAAGGCTTCAGCAGTTATTCGTCCAATAGTTTCTGGTCAATGGTTACATTATTTTGCAGCTAGCATCTAAATGAAAGCAAAAAGTAACACTTTTGAGCAAAAACAATTTTTGCGGCGTAAATTGACCCAAATCCCACCAGAACAATAGTTTTCATTGTGGATGCCTCATTAATGTCTTCAGTTCGTTGCCAGGATATTGTTAGCCGGTTGAGCTGTGCCTTTGTTCACCACAGAGCTGATGTAGGGCTTGTTTTGTTTCCCTTCTCCATCATTGAACCCTGACCTCAGCGTAGCTGCATGCTGTCTGCATCCCAACAAACATTCAACCTGATAACAACACCATTTGGAGTCCATGCGTCACGTCAGCTAAACTAGAGGTCATGGTTACCCAGAGTTCAATGAGTTTTATTAGAATGGAAATACATTTTTGAAAAAATGCTCTGGTTTTGCGTGTTTGAGGATCCACAATCCAACAGGAGAAAAGGTGCACCTGCAGAACTGTGGTTCTTCACGTGATGCACTTTACGATAATCCCAGGATATATTGGGGCTGGATTATAGATAGAGCTGAATGCCTAAAGTCAGACTTACTGTACTTAAATTGCATCAGAAGGTCAATCTTGTTGAAGGGGTCAAAACCAGTTCCTCTAACAACTGTTAGACAGGAGGCCCTGGTCACAAGCTGTACATTAAACAGGAAATACATGGCCATCAGTCTTCTGCTTCCTAGTGTAGAATGATTTAGGTGACCCCTGGTGGTACCAACAGTGAATTGCAGTCACAATACTCTAGGAATTAATTTAACATTAGTGTCCTCGCTTGAAGCAGCTCAAGATGCAGGTATCTTTTCTTCAAATGCACATTTGTCATTTTCCTAAAATGAAGTTTGCAAAGAATAATGGAAAACAAAATTGCTGTTTTCTCTCGGATTTGGCATTTGACAAAGACATTCACATTTGAAATGAGTTTGGACCAGAGATCTCGTTGGCATTCTACACATTCCCAGAAAACAGGGATAGATTGAAAGCCCAACTTAACGTGTCCAAAATGTGCGAACACAGGTCATACATCCAATGCATATATCATATGTTTCCCTGGGCTCCAATACTATTATGGTGTTACATGACTTTTAAAGGAAAGCATTTTCCCAGCAGTCACAAGTTCATCCATCTTTAACCTCTTTTCAGTATTTGAATTATGTATTTGAAAATACTTTCAATTAGTAGGCTTTATATTCGTAGATGATTTGAAACACTTTAGGGAGCCAATCATTTGAAAACTGAATTTGTTAATGTTTAAATAAGAATTACATATATATATATATATATATACATATATATATATATATATATATATATACTTTGACCTAGGTCTGGTGTATGTTGAGACAACAATGATTTATGTTTAAATGTTGGTTGTCAAACCAAAAAAAAGTAGAGGGAAAGTCTTGGCCTCAACTCTAAACTATAATCAAGTTGTGTGGTTTGAAGTATTCCACTGAAATGCATTCCACCCAAAGTTGTCTTCCTAAAATACATGTATTTTTGATTTTTAGACATTGCTTTAAATGTGACTTCTGAGAATCAACATACAATTCAGGTAATGGAGAAAAGAAGATGCCACAAAGGATTTACTTGAATAAAACTGTATATTTTACAGATCTTTGTACACTTTAATTACAAAACTGTATGATACTACATTTTTTAAATCAGTTTTTGGTCAGAGAATATTAAAATTTCTTGTGTGCAATTATCATGTATTTACAAAGTCTTATGTTAGTGATTTCTCAAGGAAAGCAACCAAATAACAAACTCCAAAACATCCATACACTCTCATCATAAGACATGGCTTAGAGATAAATATATTAGTAAATAAATATTCAGAGAACTTATTTCCATTTATGAAATGTGCTGCTATACAGATACAGAAATATACAGATTGATTTCTAGCCTTTTTAAACATTTGTAAAATGATACTGACAGAGAAAATTATATTCTTAAAAAAATTATTTTTTTTGTACACATTTTCTTTTTATACAATATTCTTAAGTGCTACAAACAAACAAACAAAAATTAAATAATGAGTTCTGTACCCAAAAATGTTAATTTGCAATACATATCTATATGCAAAGGCAATATTAGATTCTTAACATCTTCAATTGATTAGGGACCTGGGTTAGTATATAAATAGTGTTATTTCAAAAAGATTGCCTCTGTGTACAGAATGGGTACATTTCATAGAAACCGTAGAACGCAGTCTGAAAACAACGAACAGAAAGTAGCCACGAATAAACAAGGTCAATAAGGTTCTTGAGCATGACGTGTGTTGTGTGAATTAAAAAAAGAAAGTAAAGATTGACTTAGATGGATGTTTTTGTAACGGTGTTGTACAGTAGCACCTAGCCACGGTATAAAACAGATATTTTATGAATTTTACTTTTTCCTTTGGCCTTCAGGGACACATAATAGTGATATATAACCATTCAAATAAGAGCCATTTAAAAACCCAATAGTCTCATAAAACCATTTTTTCAGAGTTCTCTAAAAACTAAAAAAGTCTTGTGGATTATTTACCTTGGAGCTCTGTTTGGCCAAACTAGTCCCGTAGAACCATTTATCTTGGAGCATACATTTTGACACGGCTAGATGTACAACTAGTAAAATAGAAAAGCTCCTTCTAAAACAGATATGAAACCAATTCTTTAAAACATTTTCAAATGTCTTTCTAAGACCGCAGAGTATCCATCGTCACTATGTGGACTTCTATTTAACTACAAAAAGTGACACAGTCCTGCCTGAAATAGTGAGGACGACGTGCTGGCCTAAGGCTTAGTGTTGGTCTGGCGCGTGTTCAAAAAGGCACAATGTTCTGAACACTGCAGATAGAAATGTGAAATCCAGAACAAGCAGTACAGTAACTCCTCTATTATGTAGAACAGAGAACCAAGTGTACGTTTCTGTCTGCACTGTTCTAGAATGTTGTGCCTCAATAAGTGAGAGAAAGAGCTGTGATCGAGTGTGTGTAGCTTAGCTCCACTTCTCTGTGAGAATGAGTCTGACTCGGACCCTGGTACACCTGCAACTAGCTGACATTTGTTAGGGCACCCCCTAAAGATTAAACAAATAGAAAATAGACCGTGTTTTATGTTTTGGTATTCTTCCATAACCTTTCATCTGAGTTCATGGTATAGTGAAGCTCGTGTTCCGAGGTGCACACTTTTTTTCATCTCATTACAAAACCAACATCGTGGGAGTCTCGAAATCACGTGCAGGAAAACCACATATCACCAAATCCGAGAATAAAAGCTCACAAACCCAGTTAGTCTATTTCCTAATGGGCCCTGTGATCCAGGCTGACTCTGGTTGGCACCGATGGCATAGAATAGTAGCGTAAATGTTACGCCGCGCCGCTGCCAACGCTAACCACTGTTAGAACCAAACCACGGTGAACTTTTACCCTGATGCTGTGGCCACACTCTCCCTCTCGGCCGGCGCAAACTGCTGGCGAAGCGCCACGTGGCCGTGGCTCTGGGCCGGAGTTGCTGGTGGCCGCAGGAATGGACTGGATGTGTCTGGACACAACTGGAATATCGTTTTCAGTAGCAAACCACGCCGTTACCAATCTTGGTTGATAACACTTTGAGCTCGCAAAGGTTTAGAACAAGGCAACTTGAGGGTTTAATGACTGACTGACAACGACAGACTGAATGACAGACTGAATGACAAACTGACTGACAGACTGACTGACTGACTGACAGACTGACTGACAGACTGACTGACAGACTGAATGGCAGACTGACTGACAGACTGACTGACAGACTGAATGACAGACTGACAGACAGACTGAATGACAGACTGACAGACAGACTGAATGACAGACTGACAGACAGACTGAATGACAGACTGAATGACAGACTGAATGACAGACTGACAGACAGACTGACAGACAGACTGAATGACAGACTGAATGACAGACTGAATGACAGACTGAATGACAGACTGAATGACAGACTGACTGACAGACTAGGCACCATTTTTAATTCCATTTCCCAGGGCCTCACCCCCTCTTACACTCCGGGCCCCTCGTATGAAGGCGTACTGTTCACCGAAGCATCGTTTGTAATCAAGTTCTGCGGGCTACACAGGGCCCTGGTCTCCTCCTCTTGGGTTGGGTAGGTTTTACTTCTGAACTGTCCCGAGGAAAAATACCCCCCCTCGCCAGACTCCACCCGCCCCCAGATACTGGGCCACGCCTCTCCCTGTCCCTGAGTCTTTGCTGCCGAGCCTGACTCGCAGTCCGTGTCCTCGTGAATTATGGGTATTCTCTGGCTGAGCTCTCCGCAGCAGGCTGGTCCCGAGCACGCTTCCAAATCGGCGGGATGATGCGTGGTGTACTGCACGTTCACGGTAAAGTCCTCGCTGTAGCGCCCCCCGGTGGCCCGGTGGATGTTCATCTCCTTGTAGAAACAGCAGGGCAGCCCCTCGTAGCCCCCCTGCTCCACCGAGCCGGGCAGGCACTCCCCAGGGCTGTAAAAGTTCTGCTGCGGCTTGGGGGCGGACCCCTGCTGATGTCTGTCTGGCTCCTTATGACAGCCAACCCCCAATGAGGCCAGAGGCCCCACCCTCTCTGAGTCCGTTCGTCCCGGATGCCCGCGACACTCTGCGTTGGTTGGGACTCCCCCCACCTCGAAGCAGCAGCTACACGTGCATCCTGCTGCCCCCGGGCCATGCTCCCCAGAGGCCCGCCCCGTGTCCACGTCGCCCTCTGGTGGGCTGGCTGAGGTAGTGCTAGTGGTACCGGCCTCCCCGGGCTGTTCCGATGATGCGCTATCACCGCCGGTAGCTTCCGGGCCTTGGCCAGAGAACTGGTCCCTGGGGACAAACCCAGAGGAGCCCGAGGGGGCTGGGGTTAGGGAGTCCTCTGCGGTGGAGGGGCAGGCGGCCGAAGGCCCCGACGAGGCGTGTCCTGGCTCCCCTTGCGAGCCCCGGCACGGGCTTTTGCTGCGGTAGACGTAGGGGTCGTAGTCGGAGCTCAGCGAGCTGCGGAAGGTGGAGCACGAGCCGTACACGCCCTGGTTGCTGACCTCGGTGCAGTCCAGCATGGAGTCGCTGGACGAACAGTGGCACTGGCCGGAGCTGCTGCTGCTGCTGTCGCTGCCCGGGCAGTCCGCCAGATAGCCGCTGCACACCGACCGGTGGCCGTGGTAACACCCAAGCCCAGACGGCCCACCGCCAGCCTCGCCGCCGGCTGCCCTGGCACCCGGAGCCATGTGGATTACGGCGGGGTAGAGCAGGCCCCCCTGGAAGGCCCGGCTGTGGTGGGCCTTGTGTGGCGCGGCGGGGACACCCTGAGCAAGCTCGGCTTGCTGGGGGAAAGTCAAGCCCTGAAAGTAGTAGTGCTGGTACATGGTCTCGTACTGCGAGTAGCAGGCTGCCCGCGAGTAGCTGCGCCCGTGGAACTTGGGCCTCTTGAACGCCCCGTGGTGGGGGGCTGGCGCCTGGGGGTAGGTGGGGGGGTTGAGACCCAGGCAGTGGTGGGGGTTGAGGGAGTGATCCAGGTGAACTGCGGTGGCGTGGGGGTGGTAGCCCCGGAGGAAGGCCCCGGCGTGGGCCGACTGGTGAGAGAAAAGGCCCTGGGGGTCCGGGTGCTGGTCCACGCTGAGCACCGTGATGGGGTTACCGTGGGGGTCCATGGAGGTGCGGGTGGGGTAGGCCGTCACTTGCCCGGTACGCTGCACCCGGCCTGGGTAGTGAACAGGCAGGACCACCCTCTGCTGGCGGCCGTGGAGGGGGTTTCCAGACTCCATGCACAGAGGGCCTGGGTTCCCTTTCTTTTGCTCTGTAGAAGAAGGGAGAGTTTGGTTATCTGAAGACGTTATCAGTAAGTCTTCCACTTGATCACCGTTCTGTGTGGTATATTCAAAATACGTTGGCAGGTCGGGGAAAACGTTAGCCGCCCAAAAATTGACCAATGGCGCACTCCCGTACGGAGGTCACCGCCTTCGACCGGGCGCTGAAAGAATAGGAGGCCATTTTGTATTCTCACCAATGATGTTGTGTCTGCAGTGAGGACAGGTGTGGTGCTGGAGGAGCCAGGGGTCCACACATTTCTTATGGAACCTGTGGGAGCAGGGGATGACCCGCAACTCCTGTGAAAGGAGAAGGACAGGGAGGTGGAGAAAGAAGGGAGGCGAGTCGGGAACGTGGAGAAAGAAGGGAGGCGAGTCGGGGAGGTGGAGAAAGAAGGGCGGGTAATTGTGGTTAGTGAAGGCAAACGTCACCGTTGTGGGTTGATCTGAGGTGAATTAACAGCAGGTGGCAGCAAGTAGCAGTCCCATCCGCACATCACATGCTGCGTCGAACAATAGCTTAAAATTAAAGACGAAAGCAGAGCAACACCAGGATGGTAGACATTGGAGGCCTGAATCTGACAGAGCCTTTCTGCCGATTTATACTCACCATAACACCACGACTGTTAGCAGTTAGAAATTGACCAGTATAATTGCAAAAAGACAATTGTAGACAATTAGAACTGACGGGACTTCTGACTGTGCAAAGGCACATTGGTTGAAGGAGCCGGCCTTCAGACAGGACAAACATCCGCACACGGCGTGCTGGTACTCAGTTTTTGTACACACGACACTGTATCTCCTTTTTGTCTCTCTCTTTCCCTCTTCCTCTGTCATTGTGCCCAGTCTCTAAACCCCCCCCGTGTCTCTTGTTATGAGTCATCTGCCATTCAGGGCCTCTCCCACCATTTGTGTTTTACTTCACTGCTCCAAAAATGCTTTGATGCCATTCTCCCTTTTATGTCCCCACTTCCTCTCTGCTATCCGCCACTGCATTTTGTTATCCTCTGCTTTATCAAGAAGGCACATAACCACATGAAGCCAGACTGCCCAGGGGTGACTGAGGCTGGCTACTCCAGGGGCCTCAGGCTGGCTGGCTACCTCACGGGCCTCGTGGCTGGCTACTCCAGGGGCCTCTGGGCAGGCTGGCTACTCCAGGGGCCTCAGGCTGGCTACTCCAGGGGTGGGCCACGATGAGCAATGCATTTGCTGTTAATCTTCAAAGGCTTCACATTATCGTCTAGGATACATAATTCTCCAGTGACACTACATGATTAGGGTCATATTTCTATGGCGACTTCAGACGGAAACACAGATTAAATCTATTTGTGGACCACCGTTATCTGCCTGGAGATGACACGGTTTAAAATACCTCTGTCTTTTCATGAACGGAACTAGTGTGTTGCTGAAGAAGAGACTCTCTCTCTCTCACCTCTCCATCGATGTATTTCTCCAGGCAGATGGCGCAGTCGGAGGTGGAGCTGCTGCCCAGGGTGTCCGTCGCCCCACAGCTGCTCTCGCGCTGACCTTTGAGCTTGGCCTTGAACTTCCTGGTCTCCATCTTTTCCAGGGCCTGGATTGCCATCCTGTTCATGGAACTCTGGAAAAGGGAAAATTGACAGGTTTGCCCCAGTTTGCCAGTCAGTTTAGTTCATAGAACACTTACGCAACCAAATATATTCTGTGATCATGCCGTTGAGCAAGGCACTTAACCGTAATTGCTCCTGTAAGTCGCATTCAGCCAGCACTTGGGAGTCTGTGGCTTGTCTTTCTGAACTTAAAGGACTATGTGTAACGTGCTGCAATCTGCCTCCCAAACTGATGTTTTAATTGCTGCCTCGACCGAAAGACTCTGCACACCCGGACGAGTACGCATGTACAGTATAAGCTGTGAGTCAGAAAAGTGTGTGTAAGTTAGTGTACCGGCAAGTGTGTGTAAGTTAGTGTAAGTGTGTGTAAGTTAGTGTAAGTTAGTGTAGGTGTGTGTAAGTGTGTGTAAGTTAGTGTAAGGGTGTGTAAGTTAGTGTAGGTGTGTGTAAGTGTGTGTAAGTTAGTGTAAGTGTTCGTATGTTAGCGTATGTTAGCGTATTTTAGCGTATGTTAGCGTATGTTAGGGTATGTTAGGGTATGTTAGCATATGTTAGCGTATGTTAGCGTATGTTAGCGTATCTAAGCGTATCCCTGCTGAAAAAAAACATAGAAACCATTACACATTTCTATTGGTTCCTATTGGTTTTCTAATGGTTTCTACTGGTTTCTAGTGGTTAGTAAAGGTATGTTGTCTTTTCCTAATGGTTTCTAATGGTTAGCAAAAGGTATGTTGTGTTTTCCTAATGGTTTCTAATGGTTATTAAAGGTATGTTGTTTTTTCCTACTGGTTTCTAATGGTTATTAAAGGTATGTTGTGTTTTCCTAATGGTTTCTAATGGTTAGCAAAAGGTATGTTGTGTTTTCCTAATGGTTTCTAATGGTTATTAAAGGTATGTTGTTTTTTCCTACTGGTTTCTAATGGTTATTAAAGGTTGTGTTTTCCTAATGGTTTCTAATGGTTAGTAAAGGTATGTTGTGTTTTCCTAATGGTTTCTAATGGTTAGTAAAGGTATGTTGTGTTTTCCTAATGGTTTGATATCAGAAAGTAAATGTTTCTAATGGTTCAACAGCTGACCTGTGACTGACTCTCACCACTTAATGGTTTATACGATGAGATCTGTCAATCTGTCCATACTGGTGACATGATGACAACAGACTGTTCTTTAAAGGTGATGCAATGGACATAATATATTCATCTTCAAAATACTGGTACTTTACAGAGATTTGTCTTACAGTATCAAATGTTTCACATAGTTTTCATTTTCAAAATGTTAATTCTTATAAAGGCAAATGAGTACAAGTCCAAAATATGTTTGAAGTAAACGGAACATCCACCAAATACAAAATAAGTTTTGAAGAAGACAGTGAAAATAAGCAGTCTAGCTAATGTAGACTGCATTGTTAATGTGTAAAGCTTACAGTGTATCATCTCCTGCGAGTGGTGGGTAAGTGCACTGACTGGCAATACAACTGTTTCTTGAGAATCTCATGCACAAGTAACATTGGTTTAAATGCCCTAACTCTAACATGATTTGATTGGGTACGGCAACCATTGCAACAGCCCATATCATATCTGAGGTGGTTGATTGGCCATTAATTACTCAGGTATGTCTGGATCAGAGCCCTCTGATTGGCTGTACAGTGGATTGGATTTTTGAATTTGATGACGTCGAAGGAGAGAGCCGTTACAGAGAAAAATTCCTGGCTGCAGTTACCACAAGAAGACACTACGTTTTGTCAATGTGTTTGGTAATTAATTTATATTTGTTAATATATAATTTTTTTATTGGACTCTATTAATGTTCTAGTTATTTATTGTACAATATCAAACAAAACTGCTATTAGCGTTGCGTTTAGCAAGAAACTAGCCCGTTTATAAACTAGCTACATTGCGTCCGTGTTTATGTATGAGCACATTTACTTTCATCCAAAAAATCTAAAAACATGGGATTTTAATGTAGGCTAGCTATCTAAACTGTTAACTATTAAACTAGTTCAGGTTTGGAGATGTTTTCCCACGCTTTATTGATGACAGCGTTCGGGCAGACAGTTCCTACTGACTATATTCAGAACTTTACCCCTCAACACCGGAGGGATTTTAACAGCAAGAAACGGTATAGCATCTTATGGAAGCAGAGTCCAGAGGACACCGGGTCCTATTCCGCTGGGCAAATACTACGATTGGCAGGTAAAAATGCATTGTTTTCTCTCAGATTCTACCCGGCTGCCCCTCTTGCCTAACAACACACTTTAGGCATGACTATGAATTTCGGTGCGGGATTGCGCATAATTTAAACCATTCACGCAAGGTAGGTTTTTATAGTGCGAGAAATTGATATTTGCTTTATATCAGAGCAAATTATTAAAAAGTAAATTCACAGATGCGAGAAAAAAACGTCAAACTGTCTTTTATTTTCTAATGTAATTCCTTAATCAGCGCTGGACCGGCATTCTCTGTCTTCCGCTGAGCCCTGGCTGTAGACAGATCATATGTTTCAGCTGTCAATGCAGTGGTCTGCATTACGCTGATCTTATTCACACTATCGAGTGTAGGTGCAGCATTCTAACATTTTGAGTCACAATGAGATGTTTGTGAAGAAATTATCCGCTTCCAAATTATGTCATTTTAATCACGAAATTGAAACATTATAACTCATTAAGCTCTTTATGGTGTGCGAGTGATAGAGCGGTAACAACATTGAATGCTCGGCCGAACAGCTGATTATAGCTGTACAGGGCGCCTTATTATTTTGCATCTTCATAAATATATCTAGTAGTAAAGCTAATGCAAGGGCTAGAAATCAATTAATTTTTGCTGATACTTCCTTGTCATCATGGAGAGCGCAGTTCATGGTTGCATAGCAACGAGAGACGCCACGGAGCGCGCCTACGCTTTCTCCTTGTTTTATCTAGACTAGAGACACGTTGCTGATTGTGTGAGCAGGTGAATGCGCGTTTCTCATTGTTTTATTTAGACTAGAGCCACGTTGTTGATTGTGTGAGCAGGTGAATGCGCGTTTCTCATTGTTTTATTTAGACTAGAGCCACGTTGTTGATTGTGTGAGCCGGTGAATGCGCGTTTCTCTTTGTTTTTCTATTGTTATTGTTCTTAATATAAATTTGAAGGAGACCATGGCGAAAAATATGTAATGGATACCAGTAGATCCTAATGGGAAAAATATGTAATGGAAACCAGTAGATCCTAATGGGAAAAATGTGTAATGGAAACCAGTAGATCATAATGGGAAAATATGTAATGGAAACCAGTAGATCCTAATGGGAAATATATGTAATGTGAACCAATACAACCTAATGGTAAAAATCTGTAATGGAAACCAGTAGATCCTAATGGGAAAAATATGTAATGGAAACCAGTAGATCCTAATGGGGAAAATATGTAATGGAAACCAGTAGATCCTAATGGGAAAAATATGTAATGGAAACCAGTAGATCCTAATGGGAAAAATATGTAATGGAAACCAGTAGATCATAATGGGAAAATATGTAATGGAAACCAGTAGATCCTAATGGGAAAAATATGTAATGGAAACCAGTAGATCCTAATGGGAAATATATGTAATGGAAACCAGTAGATCCTAATGGGAAAAATATGTAATGGAAACCAGTAGATCCTAATGGGAAATATATGTAATGGAAACCAGTAGATCCTAATGGGAAAAATATGTAATGGAAACCAGTAGATCCTAATGGGAAAAATATGTAATGGAAACCATTAGACTCTAATGGGAAAAATATGTAATGGAAACCAGTAGATTCTAATGGGAAAATATGTAATGGAAACCAGTAGATCCTAATGGGAAAAATATGTAATGGAAACCAGTAGATCCTAATGGGAGAAATATGTAATGGAAACCAGTAGATCCTAATGGGAAAAATATGTAATGGAAACCATTAGACTCTAATGGGAAAAATATGTAATGGAAACTAGTAGATCCTAATGGGAAAAATATGTAATGGAAACCATTAAGCCAATTCCCAGTAGGAAGTGAAACCATTAGGTTTTGTTCTAATGGTTTCTAATGGGGTTTTTCAGCAGGGATGTTAGCGTATGTTAGCGTATCTAAGCGTATGTTAGCGTATCTAAGCGTATGTTAGCGTATCGTCACCTGGCTTCTTCTCTGTTTTAACTTGATCTTGATAAGCAGGATGAGACAAACCAACGACACCACCACGAAGAAGGCCAGGAAGATGCCCATGTCAAAGTATTCTGTAGGCTGCTGTAAGGAAAAGAGGACAGTGCTAATTACAACTACACAACAGGGAAAACTACGGTAAATAACAACAACAGTAGAGACTACTGTAAATAACAACACAACAACAGGGGAGACTACACAAACACACACACACACGGTGTCACCTGGACTCTTACCCTAGGTGGTCGGTGCTGTATTCGGGCGCGGGCCATCTTCTGCTTGTTGACTATGTTCATCAGTTTAACTGCATCGGCCCCCTTCACATAAACCACTGGCCTTTTGAGTGGGTCCTCTGCTACCTGGTTCAGCTGCATGAGATGGAAACACACACACACACAATATGTCAGCAGTGTAGCAGAACATGGGCATGGTGGCTTTCTAGTTATCTGAGAAAATATTATAATAGAGACAGTGTGAAAGAAATAGAACGAGACAGACAGACAGAGACACAGATCGGCACACAGTGAGAGTGACAGAGACAGAGACAGTGTGAGAGAAATAGAAGGAGACAGACAGAGAGAGACACAGATCGGTACACAGTGAGAGTGACAGAGACAGTGTGAGAGAAATAGAAGGAGACAGACAGAGAGAGACACAGATCGGTCGGTACACAGTGAGAGTGACAGAGACAGTGTGAGAGAAATAGAAGGAGACAGACAGAGAGAGACACAGATCGGTACACAGTGACAGAGACAGTGTGAGAGAAATAGAAGGAGACAGACAGAGAGAGACACAGATCGGTACACAGTGACAGAGACAGAGACAGTGTGAGAGAAATAGAAGGAGACAGACAGAGAGAGACACAGATCGGTACACAGTGACAGAGACAGACAGGGACGTAAAGCTGGATCCATTCTCAAATGGCAGGACAAATGGATGTAGAGAAGACAGGGGCCCAGACTTCACAAGTCTCCAAGTCTGTCCGCCACCACCTCCCCTTTCCTGTAGACCTGGTGTGTAATTTGCAAAAGCCCAGGGGAAATACCAGCCGAGTCGACTTTTTCAAATTTCACGTGTCGACGGATATATGCTCTCTCAGAGTGAGAGGTTTGGAGTACAGTAATGTCACACGTCTGCCTCCGATTGCGTCCGATCTCCACCCGCTGCTAGCGGAGTCGTGTGGCGCGCGCGAGCCGAGGAACAGAGCGCACTTTAAAAGACGAGACGCTCCATCGCCTCAGTCAAATGGAACTATCACTCTGTGTTTCGCTGCGGAGCGTTTAAACTCCGCGTTACAAGCCTTAAATGGAAGCAAAACGATGGAAGAAAAACACTAGCCTTCTTTCTCGATTCCACCCCGTTGGACGGTCCCTATTCCCCGTCCCTTCGGCCTTACCGGGTCGCCATTCCGACTGGGCGGCTGCAACCGTAAACCACCTCGGGGGAATTTAACCCTTTCAGCCACTCTGTCTTTCATGTGGTCCCTGAGTCCCAAGCTTTTATTCCTCAGCACTGATTTTACAGATGATTCTCGCAGGAGAACCCGGCATGTCCGGGCTTGGTGCCGTGGCCCCTGGCTTCTGAAATACCACAGAGCCTCAACCAACTCCACGCTTGCGTAGGGTTCTCCCCAAAGACAGGAACGGGTTCTCAGGTAGAACGTCGGAGACAACGAGAGCGTAGGCAAGAGAGCAGGAAGCGGAGGAGGCATAACCACACACACACACACACACACACACACACAGCCTCTAACAGCAGAGCCCATCTCCCTCGGTTCAGGAAGTTCCCAGAACGTCAATGGAAAGAGAAGAATTTGCTACTTTGAGCCGTAATCTGATTTTTAGCTGTTTGGTTTATTAAATTCAGATTTGAAATGGCAGGTTTGAAACGTGTGTGTGTGTGTGCGTGCATGGGGCGTATCCTGACCTGATCAATGGCGTCAGGGTTTTCAGACACGTCGAAAATGACAGCAGTCGCACCTCTCTGAACCGCTCGTTTCGCCTACAGGACAAACAGGAGGAAAAACAGAATCATTAGACATGCATGAAACAACCGGGAGGATATACTCCACTTTATCTTGTATCTATATACCACACCTTGAACCTTCAAAACAAAAACACCTAACCAGACAGTCTCTTGCTATTAAAATATGTAGTCTCTGAAAAACGTTGGTAACCAGTGTCCAAACACATTGCACTTTCACTCCCAGCCACTAGAGGGGGTTGTGAGACTTTGAATGTCTTGGTTGCATCGGCAAACAGGTCCAGCAGAGGGAGAGGCACGGACAGGCAGTCAGAGAAACAGACAGGCAAAGACGGAGAAACAGAGAGAATAACAGAGAGAGAGAGAGGAAGAGATAGAGAGGGGAACAAAGAGAGAGGCAGGGGGAGAGAGGGAGAGAGAGAGAGAGAGAGGGGAGCAAAGAGAGAGGCAGGGGGAAAGGGAGAGAGAGAGGAAGAGAGAGAGGGAGCAAAGAGAGAGGCAGGGAGAATAGGGGAGAGAGAGAGGTCCAGATTGGTCAGTCCCTGATTGCTATTTGACCATACAGTCACACATACAGAACCATACAGTACCTAAAGCATTCAGTGGTGTAACTACATCAACACAGACCACAGACCAATATGGGCCCCTGGTCAAAATGTGCTCCAAACCCTGTGTTCAGGTAACAGAGCCGGGGCTCTAAATGCAGAGACGCAGGCACAAAGTGTTATGTTATGAACTCCAAAACCCGGTGTGTTACTGCATGGGGGCCGTCCATGTAAGCCCCTGTTTGGAAACATCAAGGGGGCCCCATGCAAATCATGATATTTAATAAATGTGTGTGTGCCCTTTATAGGGCCCTGGTTACCAGAAGGGCACTCAGAAAGGATATGATGAGAGCATAAGACTACACTTGATGTCTCGTGTTACAACTCCAAAAGTATATCGCACGATGACAAGCACCGTTAAAGTTGGTGACAGACTTAACATCAGGGTTCTTCGTTCTAATACTAACTGTTCTCAGATATCCTTTAAGGTAATTGCTAGAACTGTGAGACATGGTCTCATGATTTGGGTTTTTGTTTAAGGCCTGAGATGAGGAAGAACCGGGGACTCGGCATAACACAGAACATCTCTTCAATGATTCAAATTGGCAAACCCTCATTAAGCGGGAATATATATAATAAAAGCACAATCAACAGATGCGACAAACCGTTTTTAATTCCTTCGACCAATTTGTTCGTTAACAGTAGAAAATAAACGCCACACTAACTTAGATCAACAAAGTAATTGTACACAATCATGATATAAACACAAAATATATGAACTTATTTCACCCCGAGCTGTGCCTCTGTACTTGAGAAAGACCAGTCCTTTAAGCTTCACACAGAAAGACAGTGGCGAGGGAATTGACTTGTTTTTGTTTCAGCTGCTGATTGGCCGTTTAACTACTTTCCCTAACCGGCACATTGTGTCGAAGGTCTCTTGATTCATGGTGCCCTATTTAGTCGTGTTTGAAGTCTGAACTATGTGATCTAAAATAGCGCAGTCCGAATCACATCCTGGCATTATCACAGAGGCCGACTGGTTCCCTGCCAGATAGCAGACACACAGCGCTCTTCATTTAACAAGGGGAGGGCAACCAGATCAAAGCGACAGGGCTGTAAACTGTCATAGCTGAGCTCCAGTCTAGAGACACGAGAGAGAGAGAGAGAGAGTGAGAGAACTGGAGAAAGAGAGCAAGAAAGAGGCTCTGCTCCTTTCGCAACAAGCCACGCTAAATTTAGAGGTAGCGTTCAGTAATGTGTGGTATCATTGAGCAACTCTTAACAAAACAAAAAACAGTTGTTGGCTTTTGCGATCTACACTTTAGCCCCAACGAGACAAAGGGAGAGACTGTGCTGTGAACACCGCCAGTGTGGAGGTCCGCCAGGGTGGAGGTCCGCCAGGGTGGAGGTCCGCCAGGGTGGAGGTCCGCCAGGGTGGAGGTCCGCCAGTGTGGAGGTCCGCCAGGGTGGAGGTCCGCCAGGGTGGAGGTCCGCCAGGGTGGAGGTCCGCCAGGGTGGAGGTCCGCCAGGGTGGAGGTCCGCCAGTGTGGAGGTCCGCCAGGGTGGAGGTCCGCCAGGGTGGAGGTCCGCCAGGGTGGAGGTCCGCCAGTGTGGAGGTCCGCCAGGTGGAGGTCCGCCAGGGTGGAGGTCCGCCAGGGTGGAGGTCCGCCAGGGTGGAGGTCCGCCAGTGTGGAGGTCCGCCAGGGTGGAGGTCCGCCAGGGTGGAGGTCCGCCAGGGTGGAGGTCCGCCAGGGTGGAGGTCCGCCAGGGTGGAGGTCCGCCAGGGTGGAGGTCCGCCAGGGTGGAGGTCCGCCAGTGTGGAGGTCCGCCAGTGTGGAGGTCCGCCAGGGTGGAGGTCCGCCAGGGTGGAGGTCCGCCAGGGTGGAGGTCCGCCAGTGTGGAGGTCCGCCAGGGTGGAGGTCCGCCAGGGTGGAGGTCCGCCAGGGTGGAGGTCAACTTAATCTTTGAATGGAGGATAATGATTACAAGCCGCTTGATGTTAAATCAAGAGATATGCAGGTCCGAGTGAGCGTCAATGTTTTTAGCAAGCGAGCAAGTTTATTCACATCGCACAATTCATACAGAGAAACAACTCAATGTGCTTTATGAAGGAAAACATAAGGAAACACATGGCTTTTAGATAGATAGCAACCTGTTTACTGGCATCATGTACATTTCAAACATTACATCTCAGTATGTAACTGTGTGCATTTCACATCTTTTCAGGTCTTAAGAAGTACAAGTTTAGCCACGTTGCTTATCCTCCCTTGTGTGTATGAGCCATACTTTTACTAATTCTGTCCTGTTTTTAACTAAATATAGAAGTTATTCCGCCTATAGAGACCAGGGCAGTATAGAGTAGAGCTGTTATGTTATTTGGGTAGACTTTGGGCTATTTAAAAGGTCATTGAAATAATGCATATGGGTTCCCCAGAGTTACAGGGTAAAGAACCCCAAACGGACCAGTTATTAAACTTTAGGGTGAGGTGCAGTCCAAAATGGCATCCTATTGTTATAGTGCACTATTTGAAACCCTGGCCCTACGGAGTTCTGCTCACAGGTAGAGCCCTAGAAAGGTAGAGCCCTAGTTCTCAATTTCGTCATGTGTTTATCTGAACAGGCCTGTCTGACTGGCATTCCTCCAGGTCCGGCTGCATTCACTTCTGTGTTGACTGGAGGAGGTGACTGGAGGAGGTGACTGGAGGAGGTGACTGGAGGAGGTGACTGGTGAACTGGTTTGTTTGAGGACAGGGATGAGTGATTCACTAAATGCTCTGACCAACAGCAACAACAACCGCAGCTTATAGAAGCAAACGCGTTTCTTCTGTTTCCAACCGCATTCATGCGATTAGACTTGATAAGAGCAGTGTCTCTTATTTTTGTCCTCTCTCGCCTTCCATTCTCGCCCAGTTATCTCTCCACCACCAGACTTGGGCTGCAGTCCATTTAATTCCGCCGCTTTGATGTCAGCTATCCTCGTTAATAATTAATAGCTCTCGGTGAGACGCTTTGAGAAGAAAGGGATCCCAGCTGAAGCATCTCATCATGGGAAGACGATGCAGCAATACAGGGGCCTGTCTGACCACAACACAAATGCACCTACAGGCCCCATACAGTGCCTGTGAATTCATGAAGCCAATCAGATGATAAAGATGAGGAGTTCTCATCTCATCACTAATTGGTTTCCTCTTGTTGTATGTTTCACATGTGTTATAGACTGGGGCCTGCTCCTGGATCAGTTATATTGCTCTGTTAGAAATTAATACAGGCCATGGCCATCAATCCACTGCCTTTTGAAGTCTGACCTGGGATCAGTGTCAGGACCGGTGTTGTAACCAGAACAACACACCAATGAATGCACACGCACACACGCACGTTGAAAGGGAAGAAGAAAGGCCGGGGTCGTTTACATCTCCTATACAAACTGTAACACACTGTAACACACCACTGTCACACACTGTAACACACCACTGTAACACACTGTAACACAACACACTGTAACACACTGTGGCACACGGTAACACACTGTAACATACTGTGACACACGGTAACACACTGTAACACACCACTGTAACTGCAAGGTCTTTCACAATTCAAGGGTTATTTTTATGAAGGGAATAAAAAAAGTGCTGTGATGTTGTTGCACGTGGTAAAAAAACAAAACTAAAACACAAGAGCAACATGTTGTACAGGAAAACAAGAGTAAATAAATAACCCCATGTTGTCTGCATAGTTTACTGGTTGCAAATAGAGACGCGTGTTTCATGCCGGGACCAAACCCGAGTTGCAATCCAACCACGGTCCCGACAGACACCACATTGGCTCCAAGCACCAGAGAGAGAGGTACAATCCAACATAAGTGGCCAGAACCCGCAGCCTGCAG
This sequence comes from Dallia pectoralis, assembly GCA_029465975.1. Lineage (NCBI taxonomy): Eukaryota > Metazoa > Chordata > Actinopteri > Esociformes > Umbridae > Dallia > Dallia pectoralis. Next base: position 1,998,416 of record CM055750.1, on the reverse strand, counting down.
CGCGGAGGAGGAGACTAGAGAAGTCTAGACACGGCGGGTGAAAGTGGGCTATGTATAGAACGACCCGTGTTTGGCCCACTTGTAAGGTTTAGAGAGGAACCATTTCCCCGGTGCCGTATGAAAAGGTCCTCAGGGAGTATGCACGGGAAAACTCGGGTCTAACTGACGCGTGCGGTGCGTGAACACTGGCCCTGAGTACACCTGTAGCCCCTGAGTACACCTGTAGCACCTGAGTACACCTGTAGCACCTGAGTACACCTGTAGCCCCTGAGTACACCTGTAGCCCCTGAGTACACCTGTAGCCCCTGAGTACACCTGTAGCCCCTGAGTTCACCTGTAGCCCCTGAGTTCACCTGTAGCCCCTGAGTTCACCTGTAGCCCCTGAGTTCACCTGTAGCCCCTGAGTTCACCTGTAGCCCCGGAGTACACCTGTAGCCCCTGAGTACACCTGTAGCCCCTGAGTACACCTGTAGCCCCTGAGTACACCTGTAGCCCGAGTACACCTGTAGCCCCTGAGTACACCTGTAGCCCCTGAGTACACCTGTAGCCCCTGAGTACACCTGTAGCCCCTGAGTTCACCTGTAGCCCCTGAGTTCACCTGTAGCCCCTGAGTTCACCTGTAGCCCCTGAGTTCACCTGTAGCCCCTGAGTTCACCTGTAGCCCCTGAGTTCACCTGTAGCCCCTGAGTTCACCTGTAGCCCCTGAGTACACCTGTAGCCCCTGAGTTCACCTGCAGCCCCTGAGTTCACCTGTAGCCCCTGAGTTCACCTGCAGCCCCTGAGTTCACATGTAGCCCCTGAGTTCACATGTAGCCCCTGAGTTCACATGTAGCCCCTGAGTTCACCTGTAGCCCGTGTACTCAGCCATTACCGGAGAGCCACTCTCCCTTTCTCGCTTTACTCCGGCTCCTCTCGTTTTTCTTCGCGCTTTCTCTCCCGCTTTGCTCTCTTGCCCTCTCCCCCTCCCCTCACGCTCCCTCTCTCCCCCCTCCCCTCACGCTCCCTCTCTCCCCCCTCCCCTCCCCTCACGCTCCCTCTCTCCACACTCCCCCCCTCTCCACACTCCCCCTCCCTCTCTCCACTCCCCCTCCCCTCATGCTCCCTCTCTCCTCAGTGCTATAATTAAGTGAATTAGGTCTTCAGAAGGCTCTCATCTCCACTACCATTATATAGTCATTTCATATAGCCTCCTGGCTTCTCCTCCTTTTATTAAAAGATAAAGGCATACTTTTCTCCCATGGATTCCTCATATGTGGTCGGCTTCCTTTCCCCACCCCTTTCCCTTTGGAGCCGGTGCCAGGGCATTATTGACATTCTGCTAAAATAAAATGAACTGTTTCAAAGCGGCGACGTTTCCCTGTAACTGGTGATTAAAAGCTACACATTCTGGAGTGGAAATTCACGTTCATGTGAAACATTTCTGCCATAAGGCTTGTTCTCGCAATGAGTCGCCGACAACGCACACTGCCATGTACGTCCAAGACATACAAACAAACAAACTACTAAACACTTACTAAACTGCAAAATGACACAAACTGGATGCACTCAGCAGGAGACAAAGTACCTCAAACGCACATTTTTGTTACCACAATACTTTACTTACCACAATACTTTTAGAGGAGCCCCAACGGCACACTTGACTTCTGTTTATTCTGTCAAAGCCACAGTGCCTAAAGCCAGAGTAAAAACCTCAACACGTACTCCGTTGATTAAACCTGCAGTGCCAAATCATTGCAAAGTCATTCTCTTCCATGAAGCACATCAAAAGCCCCGTGTCCCAGACGGCACTAGCCACTTCCTGACACAGGACCCCTCTCCTTCAGTCCTTGAATGCCTCCCAAATTGCCCCTATGCTCAAGGGCCCTGGTCGAAAGGAGTGTACTACGTAGGGGCCAGGGTGGGCTTGGGGACACAGCCCTTGTGTAAACCAGCAGAATGTAAATACGGACATGAGATCACTTGAACCACTCTAAGGGCCTCGGCGACAGCCATTCATAATCCGGTCCCAGACACGAGGTACGCCGACCACAACTTCTTTCTATCTCTCCCTCCTTCCCCTTTGCTCACTCTGTCCAGTCTTTTCTTCTATCCACCTGTCCTTCCTTTCGTCCTTGAAGTGTTAACTGATCAAAACAATCCCAAAGGAGTTGGCAGATGGTCAGTGATGTTTTCATCTATCCACTTGGATCTAATCTGTGATCACTGGGATGCATGAACGTGTGTTATGTGTAAACGGTGGTTCTGCCTTCTGACAGGAATCCAGCATTTATATGCTAGTGGCTCAGCCCAGATAGACTGCTATATCCTGACCCAGTTATATGAGGAACCAATCACCAGATCACTAAATGACCGGAATACATTTAGATAAGGAACCAATCCCCAGATCACTGTATGACCGGAATACATTTAGATGAGGAACCAATCACCAGATCACTAAATGACCGGAATACATTTAGATAAGGAATCAATCACCAGATCACTGTATGACCAGAATACATTTAGATGAGGAACCAATCCCCAGATCACTGTATGACCGGAATACATTTAGATGAGGAACCAATCCCCAGATCACTGTATGACCGGAATACATTTAGATGAGGAACCAATCACCAGATCACTGTATGACCAGAATACATTTAGATGAGGAACCAATCCCCAGATCACTGTATGACCGGAATACATTTAGATGAGGAACCAATCCCCAGATCACTGTATGACCGGAATACATTTAGATGAGGAACCAATCACCAGATCACTGTATGACCAGAATACATTTAGATGAGGAACCAATCACCAGATCACTAAATGACCAGAATACAGTTAGATTTAGAACCAATCACCAGATCACTGTATGACCAGAATACATTTAGATGAGGAACCAATCACCAGATCACTGTATGACCAGAATACATTTAGATGAGGAACCAATCACCAGATCACTGTATGACCAGAATACATTTAGATGAGGAACCAATCACCAGATCACTGTATGACCAGAATACATTTAGATGAGGAACCAATCACCAGATCACTGTATGACCAGAATACATTTAGATGAGGAACCAATCACCAGATCACTGTATGACCAGAATACATTTAGATGAGGAACCAATCACCAGATCACTGTATGACCGGAATACATTTCTACTTAAAAACAAAAAATACCTCCCCGTCCAATATCAACGGTGGTTTTTCGATAAAATATGTTTGACTTTTAAATAGAATGTATCCATATGTTTGCTAACAGAATTGCAATTTTGTAAAATGTGTTCAAACTTTATTGTACAAATGTGTCCATGATACTGTAGCTTGCAAAGACAAACTAAATTTACACATTTGCAGAATGTAATCACCCATTTGAACATCAGACGGGCGACTCTCAATGTTTAATATTTATTTTCCCATTTTCCTCCCCCTCTCTCCCAACCTCCCCCTCTCTCCCAACCTCCCCTCTCTCCCAACCTCCCCCTCTCTCCCAACCTCCCGTCTCTCCCAACCTTCCCCTCTCTCCCAACCTCCCCGTCTCTCCCAACCTCCCCGTCTCTCCCAACCTCCCGTCTCTCCCAACCTCCCCGTCTCTCCCAACCTCCCCGTCTCTCTCAACCTCCCCCTCTCTCCCAACCTTCCCCTCTCTCCCAACCTCCCCCTCTCTCCCAACCTCCCCCTCTCTCCCAACCTCCCAGTCTCTCCCAACCTCCCGTCTCTCCCAACCTCCCGTCTCTCCCAACCTCCCGTCTCTCCCAACCTCCCCGTCTCTCCCAACCTCCCCGTCTCTCCCAACCTCCCCGTCTCTCCCAACCTCCCCGTCTCTCCCAACCTCCCCCTCTCCCAACCTCCCGTCTCTCCCAACCTCCCCTCTCCCAACCTCCCCGTCTCTCCCAACCTCCCCGTCTCTCCCAACCTCCCCGTCTCTCCCAACCTCCCCCTCTCTCCCAACCTCCCAGTCTCTCCCAACCTCCCCCTCTCTCCCAACCTCCCCGTCTCTCCCAACCTCCCCGTCTCTCCTGAACCGAGGGAGATGGGCTTTGCTGTTACAGGCTGTGTGTGTGTGTGTGTGTGTGCACTAAGTGTGTGTGTGTGTGTTTGATAGTAGGCACCTCAGTAGAGGGCCAATCAGAGCAGTGTGACTTGACAAACCGTAACAAGCCCATTTTAGCCCACAGTGTTGCTGGAGATTGCTTTTTTATCAGACACACGACAGACTGTTTAGGACAGAATATAACCGCACAGAAACACACACACACACACACACACACACACACACACACACACACACACACACACACACACACACACGACTCACACACACATACACACACACACACACGATTCACACACACACACACACACACACACACGACTCACACATAGTTACTAATACAATCCAACACACAAACAGACAAATAAATACACCACGTACAAAAACCCACTCGGCGATCACATGCACTGTTTTTATAACCCATCTGTATCCAAACCTATGAACATAAAGATACATGCCCTGTACACTGGGTTGGTAATATTACATACATACAGCCCTGTACACTGGGTTGGTAATATTAAATACATACAGCCCTGTACACTGGGTTGGTAATATTACATACATACAGCCCTGTACACTGGGTTGGTAATATTAAATACATACAGCCCTGTACACTGGGTTGGTAATATTACATACATACAGCCCTGTACACTGGGTTGGTAATATTAAATACATACAGCCCTGTACACTGGGTTGGTAATATTACATACATACAGCCCTGTACACTGGGTTGGTAATATTAAATACATACAGCCCTGTACACTGGGTTGGTAATATTAAATACATACGGCCCTGTACACTGGGTTGGTAATATTAAATACATACAGCCCTGTACACTGGGTTGGTAATATTACATACATACAGCCCTGTACACTGGGTTGGTAATATTACATACATACAGCCCTGTACACTGGGTTGGTAATATTAAATACATACAGCCCTGTACACTGGGTTGGTAATATTAAATACATACGGCCCTGTACACTGGGTTGGTAATATTAAATACATACGGCCCTGTACACTGGGTTGGTAATATTACATACATACAGCCCTGTACACTGGGTTGGTAATATTACATACATACGGCCCTGTACACTGTGTTGGTAATATTAAATACATACAGCCCTGTACACTGGGTTGGTAATATTACATACATACAGCCCTGTACACTGGGTTGGTAATATTACATACATACAGCCCTGTACACTGTGTTGGTAATATTACATACATACGGCCCTGTACACTGGGTTGGTAATATTAAATACATACAGCCCTGTACACTGGGTTGGGAATATTAAATACATACAGCCCTGTACACTGTGTTGGTAATATTAAATACATACAGCCCTGTACACTGTGTTGGTAATATTACATACATACGGCCCTGTACACTGTGTTGGTAATATTAAATACATACAGCCCTGTACACTGGGTTGGTAATATTATACATACAGCCCTGTACACATACAGCCCTGTACACTGGGTTGGTAATATTACATACATACAGCCCTGTACACTGGGTTGGTAATATTAAATACATACAGCCCTGTACACTGGGTTGGTAATATTAAATACATACGGCCCTGTACACTGGGTTGGTAATATTAAATACATACGGCCCTGTACACTGGGTTGGTAATATTACATACATACAGCCCTGTACACTGGGTTGGTAATATTACATACATACGGCCCTGTACACTGTGTTGGTAATATTAAATACATACAGCCCTGTACACTGGGTTGGTAATATTACATACATACAGCCCTGTACACTGGGTTGGTAATATTACATACATACAGCCCTGTACACTGTGTTGGTAATATTACATACATACGGCCCTGTACACTGGGTTGGTAATATTAAATACATACAGCCCTGTACACTGGGTTGGGAATATTAAATACATACAGCCCTGTACACTGGGTTGGTAATATTAAATACATACAGCCCTGTACACTGTGTTGGTAATATTACATACATACGGCCCTGTACACTGTGTTGGTAATATTAAATACATACAGCCCTGTACACTGGGTTGGTAATATTACATACATACAGCCCTGTACACTGGGTTGGTAATATTAAATACATACAGCCCTGTACACTGGTTGGTAATATTAAATACATACGGCCCTGTACACTGGGTTGGTAATATTACATACATACAGCCCTGTACACTGGGTTGGTAATATTAAATACATACAGCCCTGTACACTGGGTTGGTAATATTAAATACATACAGCCCTGTACACTGGGTTGGTAATATTACATACATACAGCCCTGTACACTGGGTTGGGAATATTAAATACATACAGCCCTGTACACTGGGTTGGGAATATTAAATACATACAGCCCTGTACACTGGGTTGGTAATATTACATACATACAGCCCTGTACACTGGGTTGGGAATATTAAATACATACAGCCCTGTACACTGGGTTGGGAATATTAAATACATACAGCCCTGTACACTGGGTTGGTAATATTAAATACATACAGCCCTGTACACTGTGTTGGTAATATTAAATACATACAGCCCTGTACACTGGGTTGGTAATATTACATACATACAGCCCTGTACACTGGGTTGGTAATATTAAATACATACAGCCCTGTACACTGGGTTGGTAATATTAAATACATACAGCCCTGTACACTGGGTTGGTAATATTACATACATACAGCCCTGTACACTGGGTTGGTAATATTAAATACATACAGCCCTGTACACTGGGTTGGTAATATTAAATACATACAGCCCTGTACACTGGGTTGGTAATATTAAATACATACAGCCCTGTACACTGGGTTGGTAATATTAAATGATCACATTACACCGTCCAGCCTACACCTTTATCCACTAGCCTGTCGCAGCTGTGCTTTGTGTGTGTGTGTGTTCTCTGTCATGTGAAGACCAAAAAGGCCATGAAATGAACAACCTCTAATTAAATATCCTCCAGTCTTCCTTCGCCTTGTTCCCTCAGGTTCCTTTCATAGAGCCATTTGCTTTTCCAGCTTTTGTGACCTACAGGAAAACAAGTAACCCGACCGCAGTGATGTCGGAATGCTGCCGCCGTTTATTTAAAAAACCCTCACCAACCAAAGAAACGACTAACTAGGGAACTTAAGGGGTGCTGCGGAGAAACCCTTCTGTGAACACGAGGTGGGATAATTATTGATTCGCGGAAGTCGTTTAAACACCGTGGCCTCCTGAGGTCCCTGAAGATTCCTCCGAGCCTCATTTATTATTGACTGGAATTTACTTCTGCGTTCGGCTGACTCGGCGCCAACACAAGGCGATCATGTGATTAAACGCTGGCGCTATACCAACGCCGAGATAACACAAGCGCCGCTTCGATGAAAACAACCTGTGACCTTGCTACAACAAACCCCACCGAGGGCGACGTCAGATGGATGGGGCGCCTGGCTGCCTCATTCTAAGGGATTATGAGAGAGATTGAGGAGGTGAGGGGAATCCAAATGAAATGAGGCCCAGGCACATTTCTGCAGGGCATTACATCATCAACTGAACCCCCATGGGCCTCTGGGTCAAGTCCAGCCAACACTGAAACACCAACTTGCCGTGTCACATGATAACAGAGAATGTAACAATAGTTAGATAAAGCTTTATATTTCGTCAGTATTTATGAACAGATCGTTGTCTGTGTGTGTGTATTTCTTTCTAAACCACATCACAACCGTTCATAGCAACCTAGCACCTCATCCAAACCACCGGACGGCGGCCATCTTTGTCCAGCTGCAGCGTTTGGCCCATGGAGCTTCTCAGTCCCCGCCTCTCTCTCCCCACGCCCCACCTCTCCCCTCTCCCGCTCTCCCACCGAAGCCACACCCTCCACAGAAGCCTCTTTAATGAGCCCCAGATAACCCTCCCACCGTCTCGCCCTCCCTCTCTGCTGGCAGCCCCATCAGAGGAGTAACAATTACTTGATGTAACTTAGACCTCACCCCCTCAACTTCCCTCACCCCCCTCAACCTCCCTCACCCCCCCTCAACCTCCCTCACCCTCCACCTCATCAACCCCCCCTCCTTAGCTACAGGCTCACATAAAAGAACTCCCAGTCAGTCTCTCATAGCCTCTCTGTCTCTCCATGGCTCCTGCCAGGTGTGTCTCGCACAGACACAGACACAGACACAGACACAGACACAGACACACACACACACAGGAAGGCTTACAGCGGGATTAAACCTCTGGACGTTCTCTCACATGGACAGACTCTCTCTATATATATATATACCCCCTGCCCATCGTTGACCATGGAGAGGATTGAGAATGCGTGCCTGTGAATCAGAGAGGCCCTTGGCTGCATGGGGCCACGATCTGGCATGTGGGGCCCCTGGGACTTGGGCTGTTTCACACATATAGCAGCGTTGCGTGAGAAAAAACAGGCTGCACAGAAACACACTCTTACTTTAGCTAGAATAAAGCTAGTTTAAAAAACAGGTTTCGTTGTTGCAGCCAGGTGCCATCATATTCCACTGTTTCATATGATTCAAGCACCTTTAATGGCGCTCGAAATAACACAGAACATGGCAAAACGTCAAATCAAGAGTTCAAATGCGACTTAAATCCCGGAGCGATAAGGGCTGAAACACGGTTGTACAAGCCGGCCGACAACCATTTTCAACTGCATGCACGCCTTCCTCCTCAAAGGTGCTCTGCCCTCTCTCATTCCCTCGCCGCTCCCTCTCTCTTTTTTCTCCCGTTCCCTCTCTTTTTTCTCCCGTTCCCTCTCTTTTTTCTCCCGTTCCCTCTCGTTGGTCTTAAGTTTCCGGGGCCCCTCATTCTGCTCTTTAAACAGGGGCCCGGGACCAGGGCTGTGAAGTGTAATAAAGGTCATTTTGCCTCTCCATTCAGCGGAGGGTAATTCCACCCAGGGACGGATCACTTTGAGCCGCATCACACAAGAAGCTTCCCAGTGACCATGGCAACGCGCTCAGTGGGATCCCGGAGGCCGTGAAGCAGTGATTTGGGGTGTGTGGGGGGCGTAGGGGTGTACGCTGGGGTGTAGGGCGTCCAGGGCAGACGAACAAATAAGTGCGAAAGAGGAGAGGAGAGGGACAGGAAAGAAACATAAAGAGATAGACACACAGAGAGAGAGAGAGAGGGAGAGAGAGAGGGAAAGAGAGAGAGAGAGAGAGAGAGGGAAAGAGAGAGAGAGAGAGGGAAAGAGAGAGAGAGGGAGAGGGAAAGAGAGAGAGAGGGAGAGAGAGGGAGAGAGAGAGAAAGAGAGAGATAGAGAAAGGGAGGGAGAGAGAGAGAGAGAGGGGAGAGACCCTGTAAATGGAGAACCTCAGTGTGAGCGACACCCCTCCAGGAAGAGGCCAAGATAATATCAGCAAGTTGAGGCACACACAAACATGAAAGGAGAACCCAGTAGGAGGCCGGGCCTCCCTCACAGCACCCCCCATCCCCCGCCCACCCATGCCCCCTTCACCCTAGAAGTGTTTGTGTGGTGTGTGTCTAGTCAGAGGCCGTTGGTCAATAAGACCACAGATGACCTGATACTCGCATTGATCCGAAGGCAGAAGTGCTGGCCGTCCACAGGAATCGTTCCGGGAAACACTTCTTCTGTGACCCGGGGATCAGGTCTTTATGCCTCAAATCCACCCGCGAGTGTGACGCCAATACGCTCGGTCGTTCGCAAATTCATACGCCGGTAGAAGTAGGCCCCTTCACTCAGTCGAGGCGCAGCACGAGAGCAGAGAGAAAATGGTCCCATCGACCCAAAGTCTGGTTCTTTCAGAAAGCGGCACTCCGTAAACGCTGTGCAGTTAGCCTGCGAGAAATATAGCTGCTGCCGTGTCTCAGGACACAAAGGCACTTATAGATCATCAATCTCTATCCTATTCCATCTATCTGGGAAATCACTGGGCAAACCCACACTCAGAACGCCCCTCTATCCGTGCATCAGAATGAGACAAAGCTCTGATACGACCTTGGTTTCTTCCTTTGCAGACCTGTATAGTGAAATAGTGTGTGAGTGTACATAAACCACACACACACCTACTTGAGAGTCATTTTCATCAGTCAATATTCTTCCCCATTACAGACATTGAATCGCCTACAGCACAGAACATTACAAGACAAAAAGTGCAAAACAGTCCTGTAGAACTCCTCATACCTGCAAGGTCCAAAGCCTCACATCCAGTATTATAAAGGTCCAGATGTGTATGGACTCACTGGTTCACATCCAGTACTATAAAGTTCTAGATGTGTATGGACTCACTGGTTCACATCCAGTACTATAAAGGTCTAGATGTGTATGGACTCACTGGTTCACATCCAGTACTATAAAGGTCTAGATGTGTTTGGACTCACTGGTTCATATCCAGTACTATAAAGGTTTAGATGTGTTTGGACTCACTGGTTCACATCCAGTACTATAAAGGTCTAGATGTGTATGGACTCACTGGTTCACATCCAGTACTATAAAGGTCTAGATGTGTATGGACTCACTGGTTCACATCCAGTACTATAAAGGTCTAGATGTGTTTGGACTCACTGGTTCATATCCAGTACTATAAAGGTTTAGATGTGTTTGGACTCACTGGTTCACATCCAGTACTATAAAGGTCTAGATGTGTTTGGACTCACTGGTTCACATCCAGTACTATAAAGGTCTAGATGTGTTTGGACTCACTGGTTCACATCCAGTCCTATAAAGGTCTAGATGTGTTTGGACTCACTGGTTCACATCCAGTACTATAAAGGTCTAGATGTGTATGGACTCGCAACCGAACACATACTGGCATACCAACCTAGGGGCTAGCAAACAGATAGAGAGACAGACCCACAGACAGGGAGACAGAGAGAAAGACAGACAAACAGAGACACCTTGCCCAGGTCAGCTGGAGGGCATGATATCCTGGGTTTACACAGACAGAGGTGGGAAAAACGGTTAACCTAACACAGGCCCAGGGCCAGACTGTGTGTGTGTGTGTGTGTGTGAGAGTATGTGTGTGAGAGAGTGTGTGTGTGTGTGTGTGTGTGTGAGAGTGTGTGAGAGAGATAGTATGTGTGTGTGTGAGAGAGAGAGAGAGTATGTGTATGTGTGTGAGAGTGTGTGTCTGTGTGTGTGTGTCCAGCCACCTCACACTCATCTGTCTGTCTGTTGGCATAATTCCTTTCATGCAGCCATCCCCTCTCTCACACACACACACACACACACACACACACACACACACTCTCTTCCACTCTCTCGCTCTCTGGCTGAGATGCCAGACATGGTAACCATCCAAATGCCACTTAGCAGCAGTAAGAACATGCAGCTGTTTGCTGAGCTCCATGTGGCCTTAGCCAACTGGTCTGTATTAGAGAGACACACACGGGCAAGAGAGAGGGAGAGAGACACGGGAGAGAGACACAGATGGGGGAGAGAGAGGGAGAGAGACACAGGAGAGAGAGGGAGAGAGACACACACAGGGGAGAGAGAGGGAGAGAGACACAGGAGAGAGACACACACGTGGGAGAGAGACACACACAGGGGAGAGAGAGGGAGAGAGACACAGGAGAGAGACACACACGTGGGAGAGAGACACACACGGGGGAGAGAGAGGGAGAGAGACACGGGAGAGAGACACACACGGGGGAGAGAGAGGGAGAGAGACACGGGAGAGAGGGAGAGAGACACGGGAGAGAGAGGGAGAGAGAAACGGGAGAGAGACACACACGTGGGAGAGAGAGGGAGCGAGACACGGGAGAGAGGGAGAGAGACACGGAGAGAAAGGGAGAGAGACACGGGAGAGAGAGACACACGGGGGAGAGAGACACACACAGGGGAGAGAGAGAGAGAGAGAGACACACACAGGGGAGAGAGAGAGAGACACACACAGAGAGACAGACACACACAGAGAGACAGACACGGTAGAGAGAGAAAGAGAGACACTTGTCTGCCAGGCACCCAACACTGCCTGCTCAGAATCCTTACCGGGTTATTCAAATACCATCCGGTCAAACGCATCGCCTCGGTTGCAAAGCTCCAGCAGGATATTGGCCTGGTAAGGTTCCTGGTAACGTTCCATTTCTACCCTCTATGCCAACGGAAATCTGTGCGGTTTTCCAAACAAGTTCTCTGCAATTGCACATATTGTCTTGTCATATTGTATTAGGATTGGATTGGCATACGGTTTACGCACAACTTATCCGCTTTCAGATGTTCTTGATTTTTCAGTCCGCAGTCTTCATGCATCTAGGCTAAATGTAGTCACATTTCATTAAAAGATGCTGAAATACTACATTTATTACATTCAACACTAAAAAATTATCTAGTCACCTGACAGGCCTAAAAACCCATATTGAGTTGTTCTGTCCGACTACGAGAAAACGCAGTAACTGCGAGAAATGTTTGGTTGCAGTAACAACTTGGTTAATTAAAGTAAGTATCTTCAACCAATCAGCATTCAGGTTGCCGGTTTCATGGTCGTTTTTTTCACAATCCAAACACATTCAGTTCGTGTGCCGGCTGTAAAGACAACACACGGCACACCAGGAGAACCAAAACTCCGAATCACCAGACATGAACCCCCTCTTGTCCCACCTAACACCTCCTCGCTCCTGAAACAGCCCCACCCTCCTCTTCCCGTTGAGGGGGTGATGTCATGCCACAGGATGGAGGGGTGAGAACGGGAGGATGAAAGGGTTGAGCGGGAAAGCCTTCATACCGGTCTCGGCCCAAGAGGCTGTTGGCGCGGCAACATGAAAGGGGGAGATATCACGCTGGCACGGCGACAAAAGAGCAGAACAGAGACACCAAAGCCAGGGTACGATAATATGTTCCAGAGAAGACGCCAACGTCCCACTGAGAGACAGAGAGACAGATAGAAAGAGAGGTTAGAGAGAGAGAGAGAGACAGAGAGAGACAGACAGAGACAGATAGAAAGAGAGGTTAGAGAGAAAGAGAGACAGACAGAGACAGACAGAGAGACAGACAGAGAGAGAGAGACAGAGGTTAGAGAGACAGACAGAGAGACAGACAGAGAGAAAGACAGAGGGAAAGAGTGACAGAGAAAGAACAAGGGAAAATGGAGTGAGAGAGAACTAGCAGAGAAAGAGGGGACTACCAGCAAGTCATGTTCCCCAGTTAGAACAGTTAAGACAGGAATACACCACCCAAACAAGGACACAGTTTATCCGTATCTACTAGCAAATTACCACTATGACTGGATAGAAATACACCACCCAAACAAGGACACAGATCAACTGTGTCTACTAGCAAAACACCATCATGACTAGACAGACACCAAGTCAACTTCCCAGACTTCAACTTGCTCCACCATTAATACGCTCAGGCGCCACATTTAAAGACTGCAGAGAAAATAGAGACTCAGAAGTAGTAGAAAAGCAGGAGGCTGAAACAATAAGGAGATGCTTCAGGAACAGCGGTATTCTGTGAGGACATCTGTCTACGAACGGAGCTTCCCGCGCCACCTTGTTTCCAGCCCGGCCCAGGGCTCCGCGGTGCTCGCGGCACCCGCAGGGATGCAGCATGGGAAGGGGGCGGCGGCGGCGAGGGGGGTGGGGTCACAGGCCAACAGCCCTGGGACTCTCACAGGAACCAGACAGGAAGAGCCGGAAAAAACTGTGTACATATACATGACACGGTCCTCCCTCACAGCCAGGCGAGCTAACATTAACCCCGCGCTAGCATAAACCCTGCACATACCGCCCCCAACAGAACAGCCACGCTCGTCTGTACTGCCTGACCGGCTCGCTTTCTCGAGCAGGAGAAGGGGAAATGACAGAGTATTATATACAGCGGATAGTATTACAGAAAGCTGTCACGCCAATGGGGTATTCAGGGAGTCCAGGTACTTATTAAGTTGAGATTTCGATAACAGCTCATGATACCCAAACGCGGTCCAGACTGGGGAGGTTTATTGTGGTGGTACAGAAGGACGGGGGCAGTGAGGTAGGCCGGGTCGGGCGTGGGGCCCAAGGAGGACATTGGTCTGCAGGCACTGGGGCAGCGGGTGGGAGGGGGCACGAGGTCTGGAGGGCACCCGGGGCCGTCTGGTCTGTTGTCGAGTTGGCTAGTCCGCGACTGGAAACACTGCGGGCCCCCAGCTGTGCCCGGGCCGATGCGGGTTGGGTGGAGTCTGACAAGATGGTACAATACAAAGCCCCCCCCCAACACACACAGACACACACACTCGCTTCTCTCAGCACTAATTATAGAGCAGCAGAGTCCCAATGTCCCCTCAAAACAAACTGGGAAGAACAACGAAACGAGGGCAAAACGAGGACGAAACGATGCTCCCAAATATCATCATCATCGGTCGGCACAATTGCAATGCTACATCCGTGTCTGGTAATACAGAAGTCGGTCCCGGGAGAGAACGAAACTTCCCTGCACCCTGCGTCCTGCCTCAAGTTAATTTACGATCTGCTGCAAAAGTTGAGTGCTAACCGGCGCCCCCTACAGAGCAAATGTGCAATTCATTCCCTTAATGGCTACAAGGAGATCAACTTCAATAATGAATGGCTGCTCTCTTTCATTTACATAAAAGGAAAGAACAGATGTGTACAGGATTCATTCAATTATAGCTTTCCCCGGAGTCCCCCAGGGACCAGTTCTATGTACTATAAAATAGGACACATTATTAACGCCATGATAAACCACTACTCCGGACTCTAGTCTGGTGGAAGAGTTAGAGATATGTCTCACTGTCTCTCTCTCTGTCCCTCATCTAACTGCATGTATTATACTGTCTGTATCTACGCGTCTCTCTCATCGCATGTTCGACACATCTGGGGCTGAGGTGAGTGGTTGTAGATCAGTTGTCTGTGGTTGTGTCTGTGGTTGCGTCTGTGTTTTACCTTCCCCAGGACAGTGAGGCAGCTGGGATCGAGCTCCGGCTGCTCCAGCTTCACCACGCCCACCCAGCCGTACTCGTATTGGTCCTCCTCGTCGTTGTTGTTGCACAGTCCGAGTGGGTGCATCTAAGAGACGGGGGGACAAAGGATATTAGGTTAACACCCGGCGCTGGTGAAATAGGGGGGTTGATCATTGATGTCATTCACCACAGAGCACTGGGTCAGAGTCTCTCGAGGGTTCATGGAAATACGTGCGTCTGCAAGATGAATTGGTATAATGTCAAATTAGTAAATTGTTTTGATGTCAATTACTGCGTGTGATGCTAGTTGCAGTGGTGCATGTGGGGACATGCGACAGAGAGCAGCGTTCAAAAATGGGAATGCCCTGTCTGTTCTATGGCATTGTATTTCTATGTCCCGGGGCAGAGACGCATGTCTGCAGAATAGATTAACCCAGTGGAATAAGCATCGGAGAGCAGACGTGACAGAGGCTGACTGTGTGTGTCTGTGTGTACGCATTAGGCAGGCCTGCGTAATTACAGACTAATGTCTCATGATGCATTCAACTCAGAAAGCTCTTTAGCTACTTCCCATATTCCTTATGTATTATTGCATGACTTCTGACAAGAACCAAAACGAAATCTAGAAACCTAGAGAGGGACTAGGCTCTGAAAGGTGGCCAGTCGTCCTCTGGCTGTGCAATTGAATCCATTTTTATATTTGTGATGACACTGACTGTGATGAATATAACGTTCCTTCTGTGAGTTACTCTGGATAGGAGCATCTTATCTGGGGGGAAGCTCAGCATATCTTTAACTGAGGTGTTCCTTAATTCTGGCCTCGGAAGCTCATCATGATCCAAATGAACAGATAAGGTAGACATTGACCTTTACCATGGAGCACCCCAAAAAAACAACAACAGTGATGAACCAAGAGAAGGCCAGATCACTCCTATTTGGGTGAGCCAAAATGTATTCCAACCCCTTTATAAACGGGTCACTCATATTTGGGTGAGCCGAAATGTATTCCAACCCCTTTATAAACGGGTCACTCCTATTTGGGTGAGCCGAAATGTATTTCAACCCCTTTATAAACGGGTCACTCCTATTTGGGTGAGCCGAAATGTATTCCAACCCCTTTATAAACGGCTCACTCCTATTTGGTTGAGCCAAAATGTATTCCAACCCCTTTATAAACGGCTCACTCCTATTTGGGTGAGCCGAAATGTATTTCAACCCCTTTATAAACGGGTCACTCCTATTTGGGTGAGCCGAAATGTATTTCAACCACTTTATAAACGGGTCACTCCTATTTGGTTGAGCCGAAATATATTTCAACCCCTTTATAAACGGGTCACTCCTATTTGGTTGAGCCGAAATGTATTTCAACCCCTTTATAAACGGGTCACTTCTATTTGGGTGAGCCGAAATGTATTTCAACCCCTTTATAAACGGGTCACTCCCATTTGGGTGAGCCGAAATGTATTCCAACCCCTTTATAAACGGGTCACTCCTATTTGGTTGAGCCGAAATGTATTCCAACCCCTTTATAAACGGGTCACTCCTATTTGGTTGAGCCGAAATGTATTTCAACCCCTTTATAAACGGGTCACTCCTATTTGGGTGAGCCGAAATGTATTTCAACCGCTTTATAAACGGGTCACTCCTATTTGGGTGAGCCAAAATGTATTTCAATCCCTTTATAAACGGGTCACTCCTATTTTGGTGAGCCAAAATGTATTTCAACCCCTTTATAAACGGGTCACTCCCATTTGGGTGAGCCAAAATGTATTTCAACCCCTTTATAAACGGGTCACTCCTATTTGGGTGAGCCAAAATGTATTTCAACCGCTTTATAAACGAGTCACTCCTATTTGGGTGAGCCAAAATGTATTTCAACCCCTTTATAAACGGGTCACTCCCATTTGGGTGAGCCAAAATGTATTTCAACCCCTTTATAAACGGGTCACTCCTATTTGGGTGAGCCAAAATGTATTTCAACCGCTTTATAAACGGGTCACTCCCATTTGGGTGAGCCAAAATGTATTTCAACCGCTTTATAAACGGGTCACTCCTATTTGGGTGAGCCAAAATGTATTTCAACCCCTTTATAAACGGGTCACTCCTATTTGGGTGAGCCAAAATGTATTTCAACCCCTTTATAAACGGGTCACTCCTAATTGGGTGAGCCAAAATGTATTTCAACCCTTTTATAAACGGGTCACTCTCATTTGGGTGAGCCAAAATGTATTTCAACCCCTTTATAAAGTAGCGGTGGAAAGCGGGGGTCCTTAAGTTCAGGAAGCTCCGCCCCCAAACCGTGACCTGTGACCAATAATAACCCAGCATTAAGAGCTTAGTGGCACCTAGACGGGCCCCGTGGCCCCCCACACAGGTCCCCCACCCACCCTCGGGGTACAAGGATGACCCCAGATACCCTGTTTCTCTCCCTCCTCTGACCCTTGACCTGTGACCTTTACAACCACTTCATCACTTTTGGGGGCGAGAGATGCCTAATGGGTAGGGGTTAGCAGGCGGTGGTGGGGGGGGTTAGCATTGAAAGAGTATATTCACAGAGAGCAGGATTGTTAGACCATCGTAGTATGGCCGGGGGTCGACCCGTTGACCTGAGGGATTTTGGAGGGGCGTGTGTGTGTGTGTGTGTGTGTGTGTGTGGGGGGGGTTGGAGTAGGCGGTTATTAGCAAATTGCCCAAGATGGCCGTTGCGTCATCGGAATGGAATGCTGACTAAAGTGTGCCTCTTCGGTCCACTCGTACGAACTCCCCTGGAGGAGGTCATGTGATGAGACACCACATTCTCAACACCCGTCCCTCCTTTTTACACCAATCAGTGTCTCAAACTCTCTGGTTATTCTATCTCTTCATTTCTCACTCTCTCTCAGTCCTTTCTCTCTCTCTCTCTCTCTCTCTCTCCCTCTCATTTTCTCTCTCTCAGTTCTTTCTTCTCGCCATTCATCCTACCTTCAACCAGAAATGTACACGCACACGCACACGCACACGCACACGCACACGCACACACCATTCTAGTGTTGTATTTCAGGTAACTTCAAGTTCAAAGCAGGGCATGCCTCCAGGCTGTGTCTTCAGAAAAACCTGTCTCCAGGTATAACAGCAGCAAGCCACATTGTTACTGCGGATCAGGACAAGAAATGGCTGTTCCGTCCTCTGAACGGGACAACAAAGACAAAGAAAAAAACAGAGCGAGAGAAGGAGAAAAACAGAGTGTGAAAGAGAGAGAATGTAAAATACGGTGTAATTTTGAGCACATCATATTGTGTATTCACGGAGCACTCTCTATTCCCTGGGACTCGGCTGTGAACGTGAAGCAGATCAACCTGGAGCAGATCAGGATGGAAAACTCAGCCTTCATTTCTGGCACGGATGGCTGTGTGGTTGATGGGTGGGTAGCAAGATATGGAACCCCAGTCCCAGTACAAGATATGAGTGTTGGTAGAACCCCAGCCCCTGCACACAATATGAGTGTTGGTAGAACCCCAGCCCCTGCACACAATATGAGTGTTGGTAGAACCCCAGCCCCTGCACACAATATGAGTGTTGGTAGAACCCCAGTCCCTGTACAAGATATGAGTGTTGGTAGAACCCCAGTCCCTGCACAAGATATGAGTGTTGGTAGAACCCCAGTCCCTGTACACGACGCAGTTGGTACTGAAATCCACAGCTTTGAAAGCGTCTGGCGACAGATAGACCACATGGTTGCGTACTGCTGGCCCAAATAATACTGCCATGTAACACCGTCAGTAAACTGAAATTAAGACTCTTTCGGTTTTTCCCTCGGTGTTCCTGAGGTGGACGTGTTGGGAGAGTGTGGGAGAGTGTGGGAGAATGTGGGAGAGTGTGGGAGAGTGTGGGAGAATGTGGGAGAATGTGGGAGAATGTGGGAGAGTGTGGGAGAATGAGCGATCTGGAAGAGAATGGTCCAATTCTAAAGAACGTCTCGTTCATAGAGAGATGAACACGTGCGCTCTCTGAAAGCAACAGCGTGTGTCATGTGCTCCAGCCACATTCATTCACCCTCACCCCACCCTCTCCCCTCACCCCACCCTCTCCCCTCACCCCACCCTCTCCCCACCCTCTCCCCTCCCCTCACCCCACCCTCTCCCCCTCCCCCACCCTCTCCCCACCCTCTCCCCTCCCCTCACCCCACCCTCTCCCTCTCCCCTCCCCTCACCCCACCCTCTCCCCACCCTCTCCCCTCACCCCACCCTCTCCCCTCACCCCACCCTCTCCCCTCACCCCACCCTCTCCCCCACCCTCTCCCCTCCCCTCACCCCACCCTCTCCCCACCCTCTCCCCACCCCCACCCCTCCCCCACCCTCTCCCCACCCTCTCCCCTCACCCCACCCTCTCCCCTCACCCCACCCTCTCCCCCACCCCACCCTCTCCCCCACCCTCTCCCCTCCCCTCACCCCACCCTCTCCCCCACCCTCTCCCCTCCCCTCACCCCACCCTCTCCCCACCCTCTCCCCTCACCCCACCCCCTCCCCTCCCCCACCCTCTCCCCACCCTCTCCCCTCACCCCACCCTCTCCCCACCCTCTCCCCACCCTCTCCCCTCCCCTCACCCTCTCCCCACCCTCTCCCCTCCCCTCACCCTCTCCCCACACCCCTCTCCCCACCCTCTCCCCTCACCACACCCTCTCCCCTCACCACACCCTCTCCCCTCACCACACCCTCTCCCCTCACCCCAACCTCTCCCCTCACCCCACCCTCTCCCCACCCTCTCCCCTCCCCTCACCCCACCCTCTCCCCTCCCCTCCCCCACCCTCTCCCCACCCTCTCCCCTCCCCTCACCCCACCCTCTCCCCTCACCCCACCCTCTCCCCTCCCCTCACCCCACCCTCTCCCCACCCTCTCCCCTCACCCCACCCTCTCCCCTCACCCCACCCCCACCCTCTCCCCCACCCTCTCCCCTCCCCTCACCCCAGCCTCTCCCCACCCTCTCCCCACCCCCTCCCCCACCCTCTCCCCACCCTCTCCCCTCACCCCACCCTCTCCCCTCACCCCCTCCCCTCCCCCACCCTCTCCCCACCCTCTCCCCTCCCCTCACCCTCTCCCCACCCTCTCCCCTCCCCTCACCCTCTCCCCACCCTCTCCCCTCCCCTCACCCCACCCTCTCCCCTCACCCCACCCTCTCCCCACACCCCTCTCCCCACCCTCTCCCCTCACCACACCCTCTCCCCTCACCACACCCTCTCCCCTCACCCCAACCCTCTCCCCTCACCCCAACCTCTCCCCTCACCCCACCCTCTCCCCTCACCCCACCCTCTCCCCTCAACACACCCTCTCCCCTCAACACACCCTCTCCCCTCACCCCACCCTTTCCACTCCACACCCTCTCCCCTTACCCCACCCTCTCCCCATACCCCACCCCACCCACTCCACAGCCAGGCAACGGGACACTTTATTGGTCCACTTTGCAGCGCTCCATCTCTTCCCCTTCACTCTGATCTCCTCTCCTCACGTCAACCCATCGCTCCTCCTGTCTCATCTCTCCACCTCTAGGGGGCGTCTCTGGGTCTGCCCTGAGGTAAGACAGTCATTCACATAGGTTTCGCTCCTCCTGTCTCATCTCTCCACCTCTAGAGGGCGTCTCTGGGTCTGCCCTGTGCCTGCCCTGAGGTAAGACAGTCATTCACATAGGTTTCGCTCCTCCTGTCTCATCTCTCCACCTCTAGAGGGCGTCTCTGGGTCTGCCCTGTGCCTGCCCTGAGGTAAGACAGTCATTCACATAGGTATTATCTTACAGAACAGACTCTTAATAAAATGAGGGCAGTGATCTGAACCGCCCACCCTGGCGCCACCACGGTCAACCAGACAAAACCCCGGGATGACAGATGGATGAGAAGTGCTAGAGGTGGGGCTATAGGTGGGGCTAGAGGAGGGACTAGGAGGTGTGGCTAGGAGGTGGGGCTAGAGGTGGGGCTAGAGGTGTGGCTAGAGGTGTGGCTAGAAGGTGGGGCTAGAAGTGGGGCTAGGAGGTGGGGCTAGAGGTGATGCTAGGAGGTGTGGCTAGGAGGTGGGGCTAGAGGTGGGGCTAGAAGGTGGGGCAAGAGGTGGGGCTAGGAGGTGGGGCTAGGAGGTGGGGCTAGGAGGTGGGACTAGAGGTGGGGCTAGGAGGTGGGGCTATAGGTGGGGCTAGAAGTTAGGGCTAGGAGGTGTGGTAGAGGTGTGGCTAGAGATGTGGCTAGGAGGTGGGGCTAGGAGGTGTGGCTAGAGGTGGGGCTGAGCTTTTTACACCAATATGTTCACATTTCATGTCATGGCTTTACAAGGTGTTCATAACATTACATGCGATGGTACCATGGATGGTGTATGAGGATGTGATGACAGAGGTTTAACTCATCTCTCTCTCTCTCTCTCTTTGCACTAGGGTGAGCTGATTTGGATCGTAATGGGACCCAAACAGGATCTACTTTTATGGATTTCTCTAGTCCTGAAATGTGGGTCACATCATCCAGGCCGTTCTTCACTGTCGGAGACACAATTCATGGCTCCTTTGATCATCTGAAGTCAACACCCTCCTTCCCAGACCCGCCCCTTTACTCCGCCCCTTCACTCTGCAGCTTCACCATCGCCCCTTTACTCCGCCCCTTTACTCCGCAGTTTCACCATCGCCCCTTTACTCCGCCCCTTTACTCTGCAGTTTTACCTTCGCCCCTTTACTCCGCAGCTTCACCATCGCCCCTTTACTCCGCCCCTTTACTCCGCAGCTTCACCATCGCCCCTTTACTCCGCCCCTTTACTCTGCAGCTTCACCATCGCCCCTTTACTCCGCCCCTTTACTCCGCAGCTTCACCATCGCCCCTTTACTCCGCCCCTTTACTCCGCAGCTTCACCATCGCCCCTTTACTCCGCCCCTTCACTCTGCAGCTTCACCATCGCCCCTTTACTCCGCCCCTTTACTCTGCAGCTTCACCATCGCCCCTTTACTCCGCCCCTTTACTCTGCAGCTTCACCATCGCCCCTTTACTCCGCCCCTTTACTCTGCAGTTTCACCTTCGCCCCTTTACTCCGCCCCTTTACTCTGCAGCTTCACCATCGCCCTGGCCCTTCAGTTAACATACCCACGCCTCCCCTCCCCTCTCCCAAACCCCCAGAATTCACGTCAACATCTATGGAGTTAGATTTATGACGAAACTCCACAAACACACAAAGCGTGTTTTACGCACGCCCGACGATTCACAAACAAACTCAGTGTGGTTTGCAAATACAAAACGTAATTCACAAACTAATGCATTTTGTTCTGCAAATAAGAAATGTACCTATCAAACAAATACA
The DNA here is from genome assembly GCA_029465975.1 of Dallia pectoralis. NCBI lineage: Eukaryota > Metazoa > Chordata > Actinopteri > Esociformes > Umbridae > Dallia > Dallia pectoralis. The sequence goes on along the minus strand of CM055750.1, from coordinate 1,976,219 downwards.
GTATGTTTTACACATATAAAAAACGTATTCTTCAATGACAAACTAAAATCTTGCAAGTACAAAACAAAATCCTTCAAGTACAAAACAAAATCCTTCAAGTACAAAACAAAATCCTTCAAGTACAAAACAAAATCCCTCAAGTACAAAACAAAAAAATCCTTCAAGTACAAAACACTGTCACGTGTCACTATTTTTCCGCCGTGCCGATCCACACACAAATGCGTTCAGATCCACACACAAATGCCAGAAACCTTTCTAACAAATGTCCTGTAAATCGACTCCACAAAAGCAGGTGGCGCTGTTGAGAATTTAAGCCCGCCAGGACACCGACCAAAAAACGAGCTACCGACTTGCGGCCACTGATTTTGAATCTAGTGTGGGTGTTTTACCGTGGCAGAGTAGTGTCAACGATTTGCCAAAAAGCCACAAACCTACTATTTGCCAAGTCACAACAAAACGGAAAGAAAAACAGATGCTGATAATGGACCGGTCTGGCAGACTATCGATGTAACTTTACAGGTGCAAATGGGAAGTTGATGTCCGCATTGGAAGTAAGTGAAACGTTTTGGTTTTGGTTTTGGTTTGGCTTAAAATAACAAAGAGGAGAAAGCAGGAGAATAAGGAGAGCAGTAAGAACAGACACAGAGGAGAAAACCAGCAAGGAGGCGCACAAGGGAGGTATAACTGAAGTAGGAGGAGAAGACAAGGCAGGAGAAGACAAGCTAACCTCCACTGCTCTCATTGTAACCTCCCTGTAGTGTCATCGGTCAGCTGGAATGTGCCCTCCTCTGAATGAGTTCTCCCTGGGCCCTTTGACTTCAAAAGAACATTTCACAAACATCCGGACGAGAAAAGAAATGTGTTGCTTGTGAACCGTGGCAGCTTCGACATAAAACCCTGTGCTTTTGTGTTCAACTTGAAACGGCATTAAAGAAACAGCTGCAGCAAGAAAAGCCTTCTGTGTGTGTGCGCGTGTGTGTGTGTGTGTGTGTGTGTGTGTGTGCGTGTGTGCGTGTGTGTGTGTGTGTGTGCACGTGTGTGTTTCTGGGGGGATTGAACACGCAGAAGCGGTTGGCCTACTCAGAGCGCGGTTAAAGCAAATCAGAGAACGTGTCCACTTCCACAAGCTGCCAGCGGAAGTAGAGATCAAGGAGAGCGAGAAAAGCGACACGCCAGAAATAACCACCTGTCTATGGCGGACTCTGACACAGTCCTCTACTTCCAGGCGTCAGGTCACAAGCACTTTCGATGTTGTCATTCCCCCGCAGAACGTAGCATTTGCACTTAACGTGGACCAGGGGACGCATTTCTGGCGTTCTGAATTGTTAAAAGGACTCCCTTGTGCACAGCGCTGTGCAGTTTGTTAAACACAATTTTAAAAGTGAAAAGGTCTCCGCGTGAATCCGTTCGCTGTGGACTTGACCAGAGAAACACACACAATGGGACGTCAATTTCAAAAGAACAGGCAGTTTAGCGGAGTAGCGGAGTAGCGGAGTAGCATTTAAATGAGAAATAGATGTGAGTAAGAGGGAGTAAGAGAGAGAATGGTAAGACAATAAGGAAAATAGAAAACGTGGTCCTTGTCACGGAGCCTCGTCCACTGACATGCAACAAAAAACCCAAACACAGCTCCAGACCAAACACAAGCTACCCCAAACACAGCTCCAGACCAAACACGAGCTAGCCCAAACACAGCTCCAGACCAAACACGAGCTAGCCCAAACACAGCTCCAGACCAAACACGAGCTAGCCCAAACACAGCTCCAGACCAAACACGAGCTAGCCCAAACACAGCTCCAGACCAAACACGAGCTAGCCCAAACACAGCTCCAGACCAAACACGAGCTAGCCTAAACACAGCTCCAGACTAAACACGAGCTAGCCCAAACACAGCTCCAGACCAAACACGAGCTAGCCTAAACACAGCTCCAGACCAAACACACATTGTTCCTTAATGGAGCAGTGAATTGTGTCCCTGACAGTAAAGAATGACCTGGATGATGCAATTAATGTTTTGACTTCATTTGAGAGGGGAGGACTAGAAAGCCTCAAACGTTGGTACTGTTTTGGTCCAATTACAACCCAAATCAGCCCCACCCATAGTGCAGTGAGAGTTCACACTAACTTCCTCTGTCATCATCTCTTTTAAACTCCATCCTTGGTGTGGTTTAATATCTTGCGAGACGAGTCACAAGGAATGCGTGTCCCGAAACAAACAAAACAGAACAATGGTTTCAATTATAAGCCGGTAAAAACTGGTTCGTATATTTAACGTAACTGTAGTATAAGATACATAACATCTGCATGGTACATAACATTGTTTTTTGTCCGTGTTGCATGTAATGATATGACAAGCACTGAAAAAAGGTGAAAGGTGAAATATATTAACAGAAATAATTGTGTCACGGTGGCGATTAGACAATAGCCAAAAAGACAGTTCCAAAAATACCTCCAAACACGATCTCAATCCTTAACCATAAATAAACTACAATAAATCCACCCGGGTTCTTTCCGAATCTCTCCGATTGGACATTTAACCATGTATGCCATGAGCACGTGGTGGGTGGGCGAGAGCTTTGGCACAAATTCTATCGGAGTGTTGGAAATCTACCAGGGTGCAGCAACCGGTTGTATCGACACGGTGGCAAAAGGTAAACATATCGCTTTCCTTATAGCTCACGTGATCGCAAAAATGTGGCAGCAGGAAAAACAATGGTATTATCCTACCAAAGCCGAGAAGAAGAAATTATATGTAGCAAAAGGGGCAACACTGAAAAGTGCGGCGTTGTGCACGAGGAACAAAGCAAATGAATTGTGTCTGACTGGGTCAGAGTTCCTGAGAAATGGCTTGTGGGTAGCTGCCAGTCAGCAACACAATCACATACTGAGACGCAACGATGGAAATGTACATGATATGTATATTTTATATATTTTTTACCTTTGTAAAGCAAATAGAATTGCTTCCATGTATAAATTGTGCTTCATAAATCACATTTCCTGCTTGCTTGTGTTGAGTGTCCAAGGCAAATCGATCTGCACGAGCCACAAAGGCAGTCCAGTCTGGTTCAAACCGACAGAATGTCACAGAAAATGTTAATGATGGTTACAGAAGGAATGTGTCACAACACACAGGGCAGCACATCCTGCTGTGTATGGGGCTGCAGAACGGTCAGAGTGCCCACGATGACCCCACGATGACCCCGGTCCACCATGAAAGCGCCTACAATGGGCAAGTGAGCATTGAACTGAAACTTGGAATAGCGGGAGAAGGTTGTGTGGTCAGAGTCCTGTATTAAGTCCCAAATTCTTCAGGAATAGTTTGAGGAACAAGATGAAGAGTTCAACCTGTTGCCCTGTTGCCCTGGCTCATCTGTCTGTATCTGTGAATAAAATAGGGCCCTTTGACTTTGAATAAAATAGTGTGTGACCGAGAGAGAGAGAGATAGTGTGTGTTCATGTGTGAGGGAGAGAAAGATGTGTGTGTGTGTGTGTGTGTGTGTCTGTGTGGGTGTGTGTGTGTGTGTGTGAGAGAGATATCGGAGTACCACAACCTCTCAAGGGACGACGCCAGCAGTGGTGACGCTAAGACGCACGTCATTTCGACCCAAAAGCCGGCCGTCTCAGTGACTCAATAAGCCCACTTCACCAACCTCAGAATCTATTCAGTCATTTTGGAGACGTCCAAGCAGCTATTATGGCAACCGCGGTCATTTGCCTGACCAATAAGCTCAGAAATCCTGCGATCATCATAGCTCGATAGTCTGATGTGATCCTTTGGAATTACAACATGTACGTCGTCAGATGGCGTGTGTGTGTGTGTGTGTGTGTGTGTGTGTGTGCACACTGGGGACACCAGGGCTACAAGTGAAAGTGCACGCACGCAAACAAACCGCACAGGCGTGAACCAGCCGCGTTTCCCATTGCGTCATGAAGTCACACATTATCAAAGTGAATCAAGTGAAACCTCGACACTGAGCGAAAGTTCAACGGGGATATTCGGTGAGAGCAGGTCTGCTTCATTATGCTGTAAAAATACAGACACAGAGAAAGCGTTTAAGCCGTGTAGAAAATCTGTGTCGAATCATTTCACACACATTCTTTAATCGGAGAGAAGGCAATGCTTATACTTGTATTGACCAGACCTGATGTATTGACCTTATACTGTGCTCCTAAACAAGCCACCACACAGTTACTAAATCAACAAATAAAAACCTTACAATGACCTGGTTGCATAAGTATGCACACCCTTAGTCAATACTTTGTTAAAGCATTTTTTGATTTTCTTACAGCAATCGTTTAGGGGGTTTGTCTTATTTTCTCACATCACTAAAGCGTAGCACAGGGGTGTGTAGACTTTATATATCCGCTGTATCTGATTGTCTCATAACGATCATTAGCATTTTGGCAGTAGCGTTGCCCTTACAGTCAATTCAAGGGTGACGTTATACGAAGCTCTGAACCTGAGCAGTTAAAAATGGCCTCGAACGGTGTGGTTGACGGATGGAATTTAAAACCAACGCTTAAGCGTTTGTCACAATGTGTCGTGAGAAATTCTGCTTTCCAGCGCAAGCGTCCAAGCCTGAATCACCCCACCACAGCCCAGATAGTTACAGTAATACCTCACTCTCAGAACTAGATGTTCACTCCTAATGCCATATGCCCACACATAGCGGGGGAAGACGTGACAGGGAAAACACACATGCGCCAGTTTCAAGTGGTTGTGTGTCATTTGAAAACATTCCCGGCACGGTGGAAAAGGACACGTTACTCCTGACACACGGGGGTCATTTGGCCGAGCGTTCATCCGATGGCATTCACAATTAGCATTTGTATATGTCAGTCGAACGATTAAACCAATCGGACATGGAAAATATTGTGGCCCGAAAATTCTCGCCGACTCAAAACGGAAGACCGGACCAAAGAAGGGAGGCAGCGATGTAGAGTCTCTCGCTCCCTGCCTCCCTCCCTCACCCGCTCCCTACCTCACCCCTTCATTTCCTAGCACTGTCGATAACTTCAAATGGGGTCTCGTAACCTTGACTATCTGAGTGGGGAGCTAGGAGCCGTTCCTCAGACGTATCAAACAATGCAAACATAATCTACGTGTCCCACTCCAGTTCGTTTCCTGTGTTGTATATTTGCATATTTACAACGTTTACAAGACTGTCATCCTTTCAAAACCTCTGTGTCATTCATATTTACTTCAGAATGTCATATTTCCATCACTTTCCTCCGTGTTAATTTGCCTTTCATATTCTCTACTTGCTTAGACCAAAACAACAATGGTTTCCAACAAAGCCCTTCAAATTGAAAAGCAGCAATGAAGGCCGACGAAAAAAACCGACAGAGAGAGACGGAGAAAAAGAAAGCCAGAGATCCCATTACAGGAGTAGCAGCTGGGAGGAGCTACAGACGACCCCTCCGTAACCTTATCTCAGTAAAGACTCCCACTTATCAAATAAAGAAGACTTCCTCCCTTTGTCTGTTCCTGTCTACGGATGACAGAGGACAACTCTTATAGCCTGATCAACTTAATACCATTCCGGAGAACTCCGTAGACCATTGTTCAGTGACTGGGGTAAATTACTGTGTGTGTGTGTGTGTGTGTGTGTGTGAGAGACTGAGTCAGTTTGTCGGTGTGAATTAAGGAACCCATCTCCAGATCAGGCCATCTAGCGTCCTAAGCTAAGAAGAGACTTCTCGATGCCAGAACGCTCGAATGACCAACCCCCAATCCCGAAACACCGAACAGGACACAGCGTTGCGTTGGTTGCTCTCCCCATAAGGCATTGAACAGGTGTCCTGACTGTGTGGTCACCAACCGTCTCATGGCGCTTATCTTAAGTGTAGTGGCGTTTAGCACATTATCCCGTCTAAATTCCCCAACTGCTTCTATTCCCATCTTGGCCAACGATTCATCTAACTTGTGATGCACATTATTCTTGACAAATGAAAGACGTACTTTATTTTCTCAGGATGGGCCGCTTCCACAATGACATTAATGGGTTTTCAGTGAGTGTCAAGCCCCCACACCCCCTACACACACACACACACACACACACACACACACACACACCTCACTAAACCTCACCTTCACCCGCACGATCGTCAAACTACAACAATCATAGCAATGGGAAAAGCAAACAAGTGTGGTGTTCCAAGTGTGTGTGTGTGTGTGTGCGTGTGTGCGTGTGTGCGTGTGTGTGGTGGGGCTGTCAGTAGAGGACATCTAATATCTTGTCAATATTTGGATATGTAGCACAGGGCTCTGTGGCTGACAGCTTTAACACTGGCAAAAATCTCGCTGGTCACTCTATTAGCTTAGCAGGGACGTCATTGCGGTGTGTGTGTGCGTGCGTGTGTGTGTGCTCTCAAATCCCATCCCAGTGTCACTTTCAAGCTCTACACTGGTCAACTAGGGAGCGACGCGAACAAAGACCAGGCCAACAAAGGTCACAGGTCAAAGCTGGGTCGGATGGTACCATTTTAGGGAGTAGCGAAAAACATGTACACACACACACACACACACACACACACACACACACCTTCTAGAGAGCTGCAGTCTTCTAATGCACGTTTAGAGAAATCCTGTGTCTGAACTGCAGACAGGTGGGTGAGCTGAGTGCTTGTCAATTATTCACAACTTCAAGGTGTTTCAGTGACTTCGTCAGCGTAGCTTACGTACCATATCGCTTACACAAACAACGGCGGAGGACGTTAATGTATAATAACGCTTTGAAGCTAAGAACCCGTGACAGGAACCCGACTGGAACTTCAGACTGTGTTTAAAGCACACTCGACTGGATTTGCGGTTATTGGACATGCCAAAGACATCGTGAAGCGCAACTCCGTACCGATGTCGGAATCGGATCCCTCCTTGCTGTCTCTTTCGCTGCGATGGGAAAAACGCGATAATGTCACCCAAATCGTGATTCCCAGAAGCCGCAAAACCGGCGGGAAATGTACCCCAGCCCGGGGTGGGTTCCCAGGCTGCCTCATGCCGTGGTCAGGCGTCCATACGGGAGGAGGGAGGGGAAGGAGGGCAGTGGAGCTAAAAGTGGAAAAGGGGGCAGATTGCGGTCATCAACACCTAGCCACCGCGTGGCCTTTGAAGTGGCCGGGGGGCCTTTGATAGACGCGGCCATTCGGTCAGTAGGGAGGGAGGGGGGATGGGGGAGGTGGGGGGGAGGAATCTGTGGCGCTCTGCTGGCCCCTCCCCTTGGAAAGCCCCAGTGTTGTGGAATGCCGAGCGTGAAGGGGGCGGAGCTACGGCTTCTGGTCGACCGGCACACCGACCAGGAGAGAGCCTGCTGGAATGGGATTAAAGCAGACAGCAGGACTGACATAAGGCTAGTCTCCCCCTCTCTCCCATTCACAGAGTCTCTCCCATTCACAGAGTCTCTCCCATTCACAGAGTCTCTCACATTCACAGAGTCTCTCTCTTTCACAGAGTCTCTCTCTTTCACAGAGTCTCTCTCTTTCACAGAGTCTCTCTCTTTCACAGAGTCTCTCTCTTTCACAGAGTCTCTCTCTTTCACGGAGTCTCTCACATTCACAGAGTCTCTCACATTCACAGAGTCTCTCTTTCACAGAGTGTCTCTTTCACATAGTTTCTTTCCTGTTCTGTGTCTCTCTGTCTCTCTCTTGTTAATTCAGTCCCCCTCTTATTCACAGAGTCTCTCCTGTGAATAAGAGAGACTTTCTCTCCCGTCTCTGTCCCTGCCTCTGGTTGGCAGAATATTTTCGCTGTCTCCCAGACTCTTGTAAACTCTGTCATGTTCACTTGCCATTTCGTTTACTCTTCCCTTCCATCCCACTCTCTCAGAGAGTAGATAAGAGTTTAATTCACCCATATCCTAATTTTCCAAGGCACTAGTGGTCAACACGACTAGAACATCAAAGTCCGGACAGAGTCAGTGAGCAAGAAAGGAGAAAGAAAGAGTGAGACAACGAAAGAGAGAGCAAAAAGAGTACGAGCAAGACAAAGCAAGCAAGCAGAAAGATGTAAAATGTACCAACACAACATGGGCTGTGTATAGATCGGAATATTGCTACAGAAGGTGGTCCCATAGAGATGGAAAGAGATCTTATATATGTAACTTCGACATTAGAGCCCTCTGTTCTACATGTGCAGCGTTGTCAAGGACAACCAGTTGGCTGGAGTTGGCCAACATCATCATCATCAGGAAAGTTTGACCCATGAAGCGAACTACATTAAAATGGTGTACGCTTGCATGGCAGTTTCTGAATTTAAAGCGGGCTTTCGCCAATGCATCCCCTCTAACCATCTCTATGCAGCAAAAAATTATGAGGAAGTGAACAACATGAATCTTTTCCACTTCCCACATATTTTTCATGTCGTCTACTTTCTCCACGCTACTTCGCCCTTTACTCCACCTCCCTACTCTGGCAATTTCACCTTTCTATTTGAAAAAAATAGTCAGGGCCTCCCAAATTGCATGAAGCCAACTACGGCATTCTGGGTTCAACCCTAACCCTTGAACCCTAAACCCTTTGAAACCCAATTTCACTGAGCTCCAACAGGATTCCCTCTGCCGGCTTTGGCCTAACGCCGTCCGAGAAACGAGAGCGCCCTCGGCGCGGGAAAAAGCATAAGTGCCACGGCACAGGCCTCCAACCAGCAAGGCTTGTCGCGATCACCGACCCTGCCAAATCCATCGGGAATGTGGCGGGAAGAAAGAAGTTGTGTTTGAAAGACGGAAAACGAATAACACCCGTTTAGTCAAACAAACGCACTCACGCCTGTCATTGTCATTATGGTAACAACAATCGGCCAGCTTGAAGTGCCGACGTTTAACCTGTAAACAGATTCCAGTCAATCCCATGTGATATTTCCAGATTTGCGCGCGCGAGAGAGGGAGAGAATTGCAACATGCAAGCCGAGATCAAAGCGCTTCGTCTGTCCTTCATCAAACGCTACAGAAGCCCAACCCGACCTGATGACTGAGATACCAGACATACCAGTCTGTGCACAGCTTTGGGCGTGCATCTCAAATGGCAATCTATTCGCTCAGTAGTGCACTCCTTTGAACCCAGGGATCTCGTCAGAAGTAGAGCACTGTGTTGGGTTGTGCCGATGGACAGGCTGCCTAGATGAGCGGAACCACCTGCTAGCCATTAATTCCCGACTGACATCAGGGTCCCGGGCTAAATTAATCAATCACAATGCGGCATCTTTGCGTTCACAATCGCGACAGTTCAGTTGCCTATCAATGTGAATGTGAGTGTGAGTGTGCGTGCGTGTGTACACCTGCATGTCAGTGTGCAAGTAATCCGTACAGGCCGTTCCACGGTTCTCAGCGGAAGTCGATCCGGAGTTGACTATTCCGTAGACGAGCAAGACAGCCACAGAGTAGCATAGTTAAAGGTCAAACCATTTCACCTTCATGACGCTTCCCCCTATTCCGGCCACTCTGACCCCCCCCTCCAACTCTATTACCACATCTTTTCGACGGAGAAGCACAGACAGTGAGTCACCTTCTCAAAAACTGCCCAAACACCGTCACGGCACGTAGCAGTGAGCGTATCGACCCGCCAAGTCGTCCATGGAGGCTAGGCTAAATTTGAATTCCAGTCAATACCAAGGTACACCAGAATGACCAGACGTTTTGGTATTCCTTCCTGAAGGAGCAACGAAATTGAATCAAACACACCCAGGCTCAGGCAATGTGGCGGACGCTGACTTGTGTGCACGAAATGGACCTTGATAACCTGATGGACTCATTTTTGGACAGTTGTATCTTCAGACGCTAGTATTCATCATACTGTCTGAAATTAATCGTATATTGAGGTAGCATTATTTAAGTGGTAGGGCAAGGTAATGCTGCGGACCTGGTTCTGAGGACCTGGTTCTGATACGATGTAATGCTGCGGACCTGGTTCTGATACAAGGTAATGCTGAGGACCTGGTTCTAAGGACCTGCTTCTGATACAAGGTAATGCTGCGGACCTGGTTCTGAGGACCTGGTTCTGATACAAGGTAATGCTGTAGACCTGGTTCTGATACACCGTAATGCTGTAGACCTGGTTCTGAGGACCTGGTTCTGATACAGGGTAATGCTGCGGACCTGGTTCTGATACAAGGTAATGCTGAGGACCTGGTTCTGATACAAGGTAATGCGGTAGACCTGGTTCTGATACAGGGTAATGCTGTAGACCTGGTTCTGATACAAGGTAATGCTGAGGACCTGGTTCTGATACAAGGTAATGCTGTAGACTTGGTTCTAATACAAGGTAATGCTGATGAAGTGGTTCTGATACAAGGTAATGCTGTAGACTTGGTTCTAATACAAGGTAATGCTGCGGACCTGGTTCTGATACAAGGTAATGCTGAGGACCTGGTTCTGATACAGGGTAATGCTGTAGACCTGGTTCTGATACAAGGTAATGCTGAGGACCTGGTTCTGATACAGGGTAATGCTGTAGACTTGGTTCTAATACAAGGTAATGCTGCGGACCTGGTTCTGATACAAGGTAATGCTGAGGACCTGGTTCTGATACAAGGTAATGCTGTAGACCTGGTTCTGATACAGGGTAATGCTGTAGACTGGGTTCTGATACAAGTTAATGCTGAGGAAGTGGTTCTGAAGACCTGGTTCTGATTCAAGATAATGCTGTAGACCTGGTTCTGATACAAGGTAATGCTGTAGACCTGGTTCTGATACAGGGTAATGCTGTAGACCTGGTTCTGATACAAGGTAATGCTGCGGACCTGGTTCTGATACAAGGTAATGCTGATGAAGTGGTTCTGAAGACCTGGTTCTGATACAAGGTAATGCTGCGGACCTGGTTCTGATACAAGGTAATGCTGATGAAGTGGTTCTGAAGACCTGGTTCTGATTCAAGATAATGCTGTAGACCTGGTTCTGATACAAGGTAATGCTGTAGACCTGGTTCTGATACAGGGTAATGCTGTAGACCAATTTCTGATACAGGGTAATGCTGTAGACCTGGTTCTGATACAGGGTAATGCTGTAGACCTGGTTCTGATACAAGGTAATGCTGCGGACCTGGTTCTGATACAAGGTAATGCTGATGAAGTGGTTCTGAAGACCTGGTTCTGATACAAGGTAATGCTGTAGACCTGGTTCTGATACAGGGTAATGCTGTAGACCTGGTTCTGATACAAGGTAATGCTGCGGACCTGGTTCTGATACAAGGTAATGCTGATGAAGTGGTTCTGAAGACCTGGTTCTGATACAAGGTAATGCTGTAGACCTGGTTCTGATACAGGGTAATGCTGTAGACCTGGTTCTGATACAGGGTAATGCTGTAGACCAATTTCTGATACAGGGTAATGCTGTAGACCTGGTTCTGATACAGGGTAATGCTGTAGACCTGGTTCTGATACAAGGTAATGCTGCGGACCTGGTTCTGATACAAGGTAATGCTGATGAAGTGGTTCTGAAGACCTGGTTCTGATACAAGGTAATGCTGTAGACCTGGTTCTGATACAGGGTAATGCTGTAGACCTGGTTCTGATACAAGGTAATGCTGCGGACCTGGTTCTGATACAAGGTAATGCTGATGAAGTGGTTCTGAAGACCTGGTTCTGATACAAGGTAATGCTGTAGACCTGGTTCTGATACAGGGTAATGCTGTAGACCTGGTTCTGATACAAGGTAATGCTGCGGACCTGGTTCTGATACAAGGTAATGCTGATGAAGTGGTTCTGAAGACCTGGTTCTGATACAAGGTAATGCTGTAGACCTGGTTCTGATACAAGGTAATGCTGTAGACCTGGTTCTGATACAAGGTAATGCTGCGGACCTGGTTCTGATACAAGGTAATGCTGATGAAGTGGTTCTGAAGACCTGGTTCTGATACAAGGTAATGCTGTAGACCTGGTTCTGATACAAGGTAATGCTGTAGACCTGGTTCTGATACAAGGTAATGCTGTAGACCTGGTTCTGATACAAGGTAATGCTGTAGACCTGGTTCTGATACAAGGTAATGCTGAGGAAGTGGTTTCTGAAGACCTGGCCCACCACGGACACACACACACACACACAGCAGCGCATGTTTTGGCTGGGCACTGGTCAAGCACAAATGTTTGCCTGAATGTCTTCCACTTTCTCCGACCCCTGTTTTTTTTCGATTCAGGTATGGCCGGAGTTCTGGTCCAGTCCCACACAGCTCTGGTTTCCCCCTGGCTGTTGGTGCGGGGGTGTTCAAGGTGAGGCAGACGGGGGGATGAAAGGAAAGGGGAAGAGGTCGACGCTATTAGGTCTGGTTTCAGGTTGCACCCGCCTCCCTCATGTTGTCTTTAGGAAACCTCAACTGGTGCTCGCACTACACCGACAGGAAGTGCTCGCCTACTTCACTTCCGGGTTACACGGTTGAGGTCGAGCCAACCCTCCCAGGAGGATGAGTGTTCTGGGGGTGGTGGACATGGGATCTCTCACAAATGGCGACAGGCCAAAGCGCTTGGGAGGCACGATCAAAACGACCCGCCAAGGGAAACGATTACGAGCCGGTCGGGCTGGGAGGAGAACTCCGATCCATCAAGGAACGTCGGGCGCTTGGACTTCGTTCAATGGTATTCCTGAGGAAATTGGAATTTGAACAAACAAGAATGTAACATAGAAACGTAGAGGGTTTGAGAGAAAGGGAGAGGGTGAGAGAGAGAGAGAGAGAGAGAGGGTGAGGGAGAGAGAGAGAGAGAGACAGGAAGAGGCGTGGGAGAGAGAGAAAGGATGCCAGAACAGTCTTTGCCTAGGCCCTTTCAGGTTTCTGGTTATATTCCTCGGGGGAGAACCTTGGACGACACGGACAGGAGAACCAGAAGGCGTTTGGAAGCACTTCAAACTCGACTTCTGTCTTCATGATATGGATGGAGGGAATGGCAGAGGGGACCAAAAGTGACTGGGTGTGTTGCAAACAGAAGAAGACAACTTATCGTAGCCAAATGAATAAGAACCAAAACACGCCACACACACATTGGAGTGATGTGTGTTGCTATGACACCACAGTTCCTCTTAGTGCATGTTTAATAGGTGTTCCGAACAACCAGGATATGCCCAACTAAGCAACATTAGCATCTGACGACGTCACGTTTCACAAACTACTACCCAACTCCAAAAGACATTAAAGACATTAAAGTCTTTTGGCAATTCTACAATTCAAGTACTCTCTGGTGGACAGATTAAACAGCGAGAATCTGTCAAGGCAAGATAAAGTTATGTGATTTTAAGCAGCTGCAGTTCTTGGTTTTGGGTTTTCGCCATCGATTATCAGGCCAATTGGACACAGGTGCTTAAACCGTGCTGGTATTAAACCTGTTTGCCGAATGTCCTCAACCAATTCCACCATTTGGTTAGAGCATTCCATGAAAATGAACCAATTCCACCATTTGGTTAGAGCATTCCATGAAAATGAACCAATTCCACCATTTGGTTAGAGCATTCCATGAAAATGAACCAATTCCACCATTTGGTTAGAGCATTCCATGAAAATGAACCAATTCCACCATTTGGTTAGAGCATTCCATGAAAATGAACCAATTCCACCATTTGGTTAGAGCATTCCATGAAAATGAACCAATTCCACCATTTGGTTAGAGCATTCCATGAAAATGAACCAATTCCACCATTTGGTTAGAGCATTCCATGAAAATGAACCAATTCCACCATTTGGTTAGAGCATTCCATGAAAATGAACCAATTCCACCATTTGGTTAGAGCATTCCATGAAAATGAACCAATTCCACCATTTGGTTAGAGCATTCCATGAAAATGAACCAATTCCACCATTTGGTTAGAGCATTCCGTGAAAATGAACCAATTCCACCATTTGGTTAGAGCATTCCATGAAAATGAACCAATTCCACCATTTGGTTAGAGCATTCCATGAAAATGAACCAATTCCACCATTTGGTTAGAGCATTCCATGAAAATGAACCAATTCCACCATTTTTGGTTAGAGCATTCCATGAAAATGAACCAATTCCACCATTTGGTTAGAGCATTCCATGAAAATGAACCAATTCCACCATTTGGTTAGAGCATTCCATGAAAATGAACCAATTCCACCATTTGGTTAGAGCATTCCATGAAAATGAACCAATTCCACCATTTGGTTAGAGCATTCCATGAAAATGAACCAATTCCACCATTTGGTTAGAAAAGCATTCCACCCGTGAAAATGAACCAATTCCACCATTTGGTTAGAGCATTCCGTGAAAATGAACCAATTCCACCATTTGGTTAGAGCATTCCATGAAAATGAACCAATTCCACCATTTGGTTAGAGCATTCCATGAAAATGAACCAATTCCACCATTTGGTTAGAGCATTCCATGAAAATGAACCAATTCCACCATTTGGTTAGAGCATTCCATGAAAATGAACCAATTCCACCATTTGGTTAGAGCATTCCGTGAAAATGAACCAATTCCACCATTTGGTTAGAGCATTCCATGAAAATGAACCAATTCCACCATTTGGTTAGAGCATTCCATGAAAATGAACCAATTCCACCATTTGGTTAGAGCATTCCATGAAAATGAACCAATTCCACCATTTGGTTAGAGCATTCCGTGAAAATGAACCAATTCCACCATTTGGTTAGAGCATTCCATGAAAATGAACCAATTCCACCATTTGGTTAGAGCATTCCATGAAAATGAACCAATTCCACCATTTGGTTAGAGCATTCCGTGAAAATGAACCAATTCCACCATTTGGTTAGAGCATTCCGTGAAAATGAACCAATTCCACCATTTGGTTAGAGCATTCCATGAAAATGAACCAATTCCACCATTTGGTTAGAGCATTCCGTGAAAATGAACCAATTCCACCATTTGGTTAGAGCATTCCGTGAAAATGAACCAATTCCACCATTTGGTTAGAGCATTCCGTGAAAATGAACCAACTCCACCATTTGGTTAGAGCATTCCGTGAAAATGAACCAATTCCACCATTTGGTTAGAGCATTCCATGAAATCGAACCAATTCCACCATTTGGTTAGAGCATTCCATGAAAATTAACTATATAGACTTTGTCCAAAACAGAACTCTATTCCGTATATTGACTCAGGTCAAAAGTATACCAAAATGCATCAAAACATAACCAGGGAGCATCTATGGAGCATCTCTCCTCAACGATCAGGTTAAACTTGTCCTCCATTCATTGCTCTACTGATATCTCCCCCGAGGAGAAAAAAAAACAAAAAGAGAGAGTGAGAGAGCGAAGGTGAGAGAGAAAGCGAGAGAGAGAAAGCGAGAGAGAGAAAGAAATTCTATCTGAGAGATTAACTGGCAGCACCCAGCCCGGTTTGTCTGTCTGTGTGTTGTGTATGTGTGTGTGTGTGTTGTGTACGATGTGTGTGTGTGCTGGATTCACTCCCTCCCTTGGCCCCTATCTTACCCACTCGTCTCTTCTGAAGCAAAGCACGGCACGTCCCAACCGCTACTCTATTCCCTATACAGAGTGCTACTTCTGACCCGCCGCCACCGGGACTCTGTGGGGAATAGGACGCCATTTGGCATAGGGCCCATGTCTTTGATACTTGACTAGGAGGAATCTGGAGGCGTTGCAGGTTTCTTTTGTACTTAGCGCTTGCTGAGTGTGTGTGTGTGTGTGTGTGTGTGTGTGCCAAGGCTGGGATTTCTTTTTCTTCTTTTTCTTTTCTTTTCTTTAACCCTCTTCTATTCCCTCCTTCCCCCCTCCCTCTTTCATCTCCGTCCTTAACCCATCCCCCAAACTCAAGCACAAAACCAATGAATCAGAAACTGTACTTCCTTTCATTTGGAGTGTCAAACTTTCTTCTAATCTAAGTCCTGACTTTAGTGAACGTCCATCTCCGATTGGTCGCTGGGACACTCTGGTGCTCAGAGCGGACATATTTTTTGGGAGACGACCGAAGAGGAACTTCCAAAAAGAGGTTTAGGAAGGTGGGCAGCGATGCGAGGACGAGTGGGAATTTTGGATGGGGACGCCGTGGGTTTGACTCCCCTTGGAGAGTTTCTTAAACTCATTACATCAGCGTGTTCCTGCTTCATGGACTCAGGGGCCTTGGCCTTTGTTGGGGGAGCGAATGACCTAAGCTGACAATCCAAAGGGGTTGCGGTTGATTGGTCAGGGAGAAATAAACGGCCAATCCCCACGCACGCCAACTCCGTGGAACATCCTGGCTATTTAGTATGAGCACCTTCCGTTTGCCCACAATAAAACCCTGGAGCCAAAACAAACGTGAGGATTCTTCTAGAACCAAAATTACATTCTTAAGGACGATGACTAGCATCCCAGGAACACGCCATTTCTGAATGAGGGGGACTTCAAACTCGGTTGTCACACAGTTTCTGTCCTCTTGCATATTCATTGTGCAGTCGGGTCGCCAAATGGCCTGACAATGAGAACGAAGTAAGTCCACACAACCAGACCGTCTGCCGACCTAGTATCAACTAGCAGCCTCGGGTTGAACACCGAACGAATAAAAGAAAGACTCCTCACACCCTAGCCATCGTCGGCCTGCTCTGATGATAGATGGCACACAGGGAAACTGGTTCTCCACTGTCGCTGGCACCTGCAGCAACGCAGTCGAGCTCAAAACAAACCATTTGTCACTGGGAGCGAACGACACCAGGGATTTCAAATAAGAATAGGACAAACAGAGAGAAAAGCAAGTAGAGGCAGACTGAGAAAGAGAGGGAGTATAAAAGCATCTTGCCGAGGCCAGTGTCCAAACTCAGCACGGCATCGTGGCAACGTTTATTTGGGAGAGACTATTTGATCTGTGTCACATGGCTGTGGGAGAGACCGAGGAAGCTCCGCTAGCGCCAGAAAAACCGACGGTCACCGAGCAGACGATTTCAATAGACCCTCTGAGTCTCCACGCTACCGCTCAGTCTCCCCTGCTGTGATCAAGCGTACACTTTACAGAGAGACAGAGAGAAAGCGGGAGAGTGTGTTTAAGAGAGAAATTAAATGAGATGGCGAGCTTTTCACATCGTATGAAAGAAACGAACCGACCCCAAAAGTCAGCCACCAGCCACTAAACACAAAAATCTCAACAGAAAAGCAGAGGGAGTAGAGTGAAAGAAACGGAAAAAAATAAATAGAGAGAGTTGGAGAAAGAGAGAATCCATGGGTAAACAGTCAGGGGTAAGGTGTTGGTACAAAAGGACCCAGTGTTGCCTTGGCGATGGAGACCCGCAACCCAAACAATGACCACATCAAGGCCCGGTAGGGAGGGCCACAGCCGATGACGAACAGACCCCAGCAGAGGTCCGGTACGGTCCCCAAGCCTCCGCGCAGAACAGACAGGGGTCAGAGGCTGGACAAAGGCTGGAATGGAACTGCCCTGCCCTGGAGAGCAGCTGGAGGGCCAGGCCTACCCACCTGCCTCTGGGGAGATGGAGGGAGCGCTGAGAAGGGAGTGAAATAGTCAGTGTGCTCACAGAATTCTCCACACAAGACTCTGACACGTTCAAACGCTTCAGCCAGCGTAGACTTCCATACTACAGTCTGCGTCTCCACAACTACGCAAACACACACGCGCACGTACGTAAAACAGGAGCAGGGGGTAAACGCTGGTCCCACAAAAACTGTTCTGTGAACTGGAACTCTGCCGAGGGAATTTGTTGTAGAGCGTGCGGTGAGCTCACCTCATCAACCTTTTTGTTACACATTTGTTTTGTAGAAAGCAGCTTTTAACAACTGCCACAACCCACATCGGTTTTCCCGGATATCGTTGTTAGCACTGACCGAGTGGTGTGAAACTCTCCTCCATACGTTTACGCAACAGCGTGTTCGTAAAATGGCCGGAAGATGGTCTTAGTGAGGTTTACCAGATCATTGTATGGTGGTGACCTCACTTGCTAAAGAATTCAAATATTGGGAGGCGTGACGCCTAATGAAGGTGTATTCTTTCATTTCTATGACATTCAATCCAGTGGTACTTGTCTCTCTAGAAGACAGACCGTGTTGTGAACAGCATGGCAAATGAAGTGAAAACTGAGCTGCACTTTTTAACCTACTACAAATAGCCACACGCGTTACCCACAGATAACTCAAGAAAAGTGGGGGAAATAAAATCAAACGATAACTTTCTGTTGACTCGTTGCCATGAGAACAGGCAACACAGAGAAACCACAGTAGACAGAACAGAAATGTATCTATCTACATTGTTAGGATCAATACAGAACATTTAAAGTGCTCTATATTAGAGATATGACTGAGTTCATGTTTAATGCCTTCACATGTTTCTGTGTGTATGGGTTTCAAGTGATGAAATACCTGTCTATTTACTTCTTGGAAATCCTGCCCATAGAATGGAGAAACTTAAAAGAAATATGGTTTATGGTTTTAATATTCTCTTTTCAAGTGATTTTGATTTATAGATATCCAGTATTTTACATATTGGGCCTTAAAAATGAAATAGTAGAAAATTAGACCGTGGCAGGAACAAAAACTATTATACAAAAACACATCAAATCTATGCATTCCAATGTCGTACTGCTAAAACTAGGTAAAAAAAACTCCAACAGCTAACACGCTTGCCTCCAAAGGCTAACACGCTAGCCTCCGTCAGCTAACACGCATGCCTCCAACAGCTAACACGCTAGCCTCCGTCAGCTAACACGCATGCCTCCAACAGCTAACACGCTAGCCTCCATCAGCTAACACGCTAGCCTCCAACAGCTAACACGCTAGCCTCCAACAGCTAACACGCTAGCCTCCAACAGCTAACACGCTAGCCTCCATCAGCTAACACGCTAGCCTCCATCAGCTAACACGCTAGCCTCCAACAGCTAACACGCTAGCCTCCATCTGCTAACACGCTAGCCTCCAACAGCTAACACGCTAGCCTCCAACAGCAAACACGCTAGCCTCCAACAGCTAACACGCTAGCCTCCATCAGCTAACACGCTAGCCTCCATCAGCTACACGCTAGCCTCCATCAGCTACACGCTAGCCTCCATCAGCTACACGCTAGCCTCCATCAGCTAACACGCTAGCCTCCATCAGCTAACACGCTAGCCTCCATCTGCTAACACGCTAGCCTCCATCTGCTAACACGCTAGCCTCCATCTGCTAACACGCTAGCCTCCATCAGCTAACACGCTAGCCTCCAACAGCAAACACGCTAGCCTCCAACAGCTAACACGCTAGCCTCCATCAGCTAACACGCTAGCCTCCATCAGCTACACGCTAGCCTCCATCAGCTACACGCTAGCCTCCATCAGCTACACGCTAGCCTCCATCTGCTAACACGTTAGCCTCCATCAGCTAACACGCTAGCCTCCATCAGCTACACGCTAGCCTCCATCTGCTAACACGTTAGCCTCCATCTATCCCCACTGTCTGTGTCAATAGAGCATGTGAATGCCTAAAAAACAAACATCTTATGGCAAACATGCAAATAAAATGAACCAAACATCAGGGCAAATCAAATGATGGCATACGTCGTGTCGTCGGAACAAGGGGAAGTCTAATCATCCCGGCAGAACTGTTCTGACCAACTGAATGTTCCGCTTTTTAGCTCCAACGGTAACCAGTCCACATGAGTTTTGAATAATTCCATTAACATTCAGTCTCCCCCTATAAAAGGCGTTGTGTTCTTGTGAAGATGTGTGACGGGACAGTCCCGGTTTGAGCCTGCTGCCCATGGGGGCTCGGCCACTTGGCACACCAGAATTCTTCCTAACATTGGTTTAGCAGCGGGCAGAGCAACGCACAAACACATTATTGTTTCGTACTCTCTCTCTCTCTGACCACACTGCCGGAGTCAAGAGCCGCCTGACAAGGCCAGAGTTGGAGAGAGAGTGACAGAGAGACAGAGAGAAGCAGTGATGGGAATAGGAGAGTGAAACATCAGACGTCTCTCCATCATACAAACACTTTCTCTAATGAGCCACAGTGTGGCTGTTTGCGATTGGTCAACTAGCTTCTGAAGCGCTGCTTGCTTCATAGTGCCTCTGCTTGTTGCCCACAGGTCAGTTTTTACAGCGATCTCCCCTCGCCACGATGTGGGCAGACCTAACGTGCAGACCTCCAATTAAAACCCTCGCTCAAAAGAAGAAGTCTCTCCCTCCATTTCTTTGGCACTACATAGGAAATAAGACATTTGGGACGCTGGCCTTATTCCCAGACAATTCCTCTGTCATGACCCCAGGGATCTACTGTCCTGACCCCAGATCCACTGTCTTGACCCCAGGGATCTACTGTCCTGACCCCAGTGATCCACTGTCCTGACCCCTGATCCACTGTCATGACCCCAGATTCACGGTCATGACCCCAGGGATCTACTGTCATGACCCCAGGGATCTACTGTCATGACCCCAGATCCACTGTCATGACCCCAGTGATCCAGTGTCATGACCCCAGTGATCCAGTGTCATGACCCCAGTGATCCAGTGTCATGACCCCAGTGATCCAGTGTCATGACCTCAGTGATCCAGTGTCATGACCTCAGTGATCCAGTGTCATGACCCCAGTGATCCAGTGTCATGACCCCAGTGATCCAGTGTCATGACCCCAGTGATCCAGTGTCATGACCCCAGTGATCTACTGTCATGACCCCAGATCCACTGTCATGACCCCAGATCCACTGTCATGACCCCAGTGATCCAGTGTCATGACCCCAGTGATCCAGTGTCATGACCCCAGTGATCTACTGTCATGACCCCAGATCCACTGTCATGACCCCAGATCCACTGTCATGACCCCAGATCCACTGTCATGACCCCAGTGATCTACTGTCATGACCCCAGATCCACTGTCATGACCCCAGATCCACTGTCATGACCCCAGTGATCCAGTGTCATGACCCCAGTGACAGACCCAGACACCAGCGTTTGGCTGATGTTTTTCAAGTGTACCAATACTAGACAAGTGTACACTTTGGAGTGGAAGACAGGTTACTGGTATTGGAGGTTTGAATGGGAAGACGGACGCCAAACAGCAGTCAAACCAATTAAAACTGCGACGTGTCATAAACTACAGGAAGTGGCTGTATCCCTGAGCAGGCCTACAGGAATAAGTCTCCACACCTTCATGTCATCTTAATCATCACAACCGGCCACCTCAGCCTCGTGCAGAACACTGAAGTGTCATAAAAGTCCAGACAAGAAGGTAGAATGGTGTTACGGTTAGGGTGCAGGACTGAATTAGGGTGCAGGCTAGGGTGTATGCTAGCGTTAGGGTGCAGGTTGTTCCAGTCCACGTTAAGCCATTAGGTAATTAAAGAATACTAACCTGCGTGGCAACTAAACGTGTCTTTATGGATCACTAAACAGCCTCGCTCTTCATTTATTCCCATGAGGACCCAAGATGGGCTGTGGTTCAAATTGCACGGCAGTAACAGCTGACGCCAGGCGTTTGAATCCTGCCCCCAGCATACCAACTGTACTGTGCCCACGGGTCCGGCAAAGGACTGCACAAAAGTGGCACAAGTGTTCTTAGAAATTCATGGGGGCATAAGAACATGTACAGCTCAACTCCCTCCAATGGGATCGATGGAAGACAAGTTGACATGCCAGAAAATGCAAACTGATCAACAAAACACTTTTACGAAATATTTGAGAACTCAGGAATCAAAGGGGTGTGAGGAGAGTGAGTGAGAGAGTGTGAGGGTAAGTGTGAGAGAGAGTGTGAGGGTAAGTGTGAGAGAGAGTGTGAGGGTAAGTGTGAGAGAGAGTGTGAGGGTAAGTGTGAGAGAGAGTGTGAGGGTAAGTGTGAGAGAGAGTGTGAGGGTAAGTGTGAGAGAGAGTGTGAGGGTAAGTGTGAGAGAGAGTGTGAGGGTAAATGTGAGAGAGAGTGTGAGGGTAAGTGTGAGAGAGAGTGTGAGGGTAAGTGTGAGAGAGAGTGTGAGGGTAAGTGTTAGAGAGTGTGAGGAGAGTGAGTGAGAGAGTGTGAGGAGAGTGAGTGAGAGAGTGTGAGGGTAAGTGTGAGAGAGAGTGTGAGGGTAAGTGTGAGAGAGAGTGTGAGGGTAAATGTGAGAGAGAGTGTGAGGGTAAGTGTTAGAGAGAGTGTGAGGGTAAGTGTGAGAGAGAGTGTGAGGGTAAATGTGAGAGAGAGTGTGAGGGTAAGTGTTAGAGAGAGTGTGAGGGTAAGTGTTAGAGAGAGTGTGAGGGTAAGTGTTAGAGAGAGTGTGAGGGTAAGTGTGAGAGAGAGTGTGAGGGTAAATGTGAGAGAGAGTGTGAGGGTAAGTGTTAGAGAGAGTGTGAGGGTAAGTGTTAGAGAGAGTGTGAGGGTAAGTGTGAGACGGACACTGCCTCGTCCTCCCCCTCACCCTGAGTGGCTAACAGGCTTTCCTTGTTTTATTAATATTTTAAGAAGGGAAGAGGCCGGGTGACCACAGAAGGCCATTTGAATTCCCAGGGGCACACAATGGCTGACATGTTAGTGGTGGGTTACACAACCAGTGGGCACCACGTTGTGTTTACCTGGCCAGTTGCACAGAGAGCTGTGTCGAAGACAGAGGACTTGATGAAACTGCTTCTGACGGCCATGATGGCTCCCTTCCTTCCCCCACTCAAACTGTCTGTTTGCACTTGACTAGGTGAACATGACAGCATGGTTAGTTGGGACTGGGTGATGCACACTCACAGAGCAGTCTATCTGTCTCTCAGCCTCTCTATCTCCTCCTCTCAGCCTCTCTACCTCCTCCTCTCACCTCAAATTAAACATATTTTCTTTCTTTGCTGACAAACAGTGTCGACAGGTTTACTTTGTTTTTTTCTCAAGAAAGTCCAACAAACCTGGGTGACCTTCAAGCAAAACATAGTAGTTACCTCACCTTACTCAGTTCTTTGAGAATGACTCAACTGTTTCTTAGACTCAACAAACCAATAAACCCCAAAAAATGACACCGGTCGGTAGGTTGCAAAATTGTAATAATGGTTAAACTTGGGGTATTGAGACGAAAAATGTCATCCAATTTTCAACACGGCTCTTTCCAAAAACTAGAAGCTTTAGCCAGCCAGCCAGCCAGACACGACCTTGGGTCCTCGCTCACCACAAACCATCCTAACTACGCCACCTTTCCGGGTACTCCACCTGTGACTACCTGAAAAAAAACATTTAAGAAACAGGCCTAGAATCAGGTGTGTGTGTGTGGTTTAACCTAACCCCACCACCCACTCGACACTGGCCGGTGCTGTTGTGTACCTGCCACGTCACAACAGCCGAAGTGCAAACAGAGTGCCTTTTGTAGTCAAGGCACCAGGACCAGCATACAGTCTCCCCCCGGCCCCTGGTAACGTCAGCCCCCTGCCCCTGGTAACGTCAGCCCCCTGCCCCGCCCCAACGAGGGCCACAACACGTCCGTCTAACAATCTCGCCCATAGAAATAGTCCACCTAGAACCGGAGAGACTCGGACGGCGGCCCGGCAGAACGTGGGAGGACGTGCGGCAGGGACCCACGGACTCATTAACATGATTCCATTTCTATGGTGTTCCCAGGGGCCCCCGGTGCTCCAGTTCTGCCCGGACCGGCCCGCCTGACTGTCAACACAGTCACAGAGCGCTCTATTCATCCTGGGAAAAGACAAAGCCCAAAGTGTACAGCAGCTATCCTTGGTATCCCAGGCATCCTGATAACCACCGGCTATATCATTTTAGTCTTTTGTGTTCACCCACCACTCGACCACTTTCTTCACAGTCCTCCGCAGTCACTTCATCTCTCCTTCCCTCTCTCGCTCTCTCGCTCTCCCTTCTTTTAACCGGCCCCTCTCTTGCATAGTTGCGAAGTCCAAGGTGTGGTTCAATTTGACGTTTTCTCTTGGATGTGCCACCCCACAGAGAGCACCTGATAGCCCGCATACCTGCCCCTCTTGGCTACCCCCCACCTGGACACTGGAACCCAGCATTGGACAAATATCCTACTGTCTGGTACATCACACAACACACACAAACACACACACACACTACCTACTGTGCCAGCCACTGATAAAGAAGGTGGAGTTTAGAGAAAAACACAAACTGTGATGATTAACACTGAGGTTCCAGCGGGATGATGTAAAGAAGAAAGGAGGAGAAAAAGATAAGAGGTTAAAAAGAGAAGCATACAGAGAGAGAGAGAAAACAGGAGGGCAATGACAGACAGGAGGAAATAATTAGGCACAAAATCTTGAGAAGGATCTAGCGGAGAGCGAGACGGGAAAATGCATAGCGGGAAAGCTGCAGCAAAGAGTAGGCTGGAGTGAGAGAAAAAGAATGCGGCGAACAGCAAATCAAAGAAGGACCAAAGACAAGGAAGGCGACAGTGCCTTGGTCTCAAGTTGCCTCAGGAAAAAAACAGCCAAGGGACATGAAGAAAACAGAACAATTAAAAATGCAAAGAGCTGAGAGTCAAAAAGGAGATTCCAGAATGGACCGGTCACTACTAACTAGATACGCTAGTGCTTGAAATCTAAAGATGCATCAGGGTCTATGGCTGTTCATAGACATTTTGATAAGTACATCAGATTCACATCTTCGCTGCACTGAACCTCATCTTGTATTTGTTTCTTCTTTGTCACTACTCATCGAGTTAAACCACCAAAGTCCAAAGTGGTGGAACGGTAGTTCTCCCAGATTCCACTGGACTTCCTTTCAACAGAAAGGAATTTGGCGAAATCTACGCCAGTGCTAGACTGCTTTGACAAGTTGTGGTGGAGAGTGGAAGGGACAGGTGCCACAGAAACTCTGGTGGCCTCCACAGTTCGAGGAACGTATGCTTGCCATTGTACGTCCCATAGAGCTGTGGTTTCCTCTTACACCATAGACGCCACACTAGGGGACAAACCGGATCGGGACTGAGAGCCAGGTCGGTGGAGGTGTGGTGAAAGAACATATCAGAGAACGTGACCCACGCCGCGCACAAACCACAGACTAATCTGGCAGAAATGTATCCCAGCAGATTTGGCATTGGGTGTCAGCGTTAATGTTATATTTCAATTCCACACTCTTTATTAGAAATGGGCAGCGGCTTCCTTTTCGCCGTGTAAGACGGAGAACATGACATACGCGGACAATAAAACATACGTCTAATACATACAAGCAAAAGCACGCGGCTCAGCGACAAAGAAAGCTCCCTGTTAATCCAATCCAACAGTTGTCTGTTCTGGCACCCCGAAAGTCACCTCTGACAGAATGCTCCTCGGATGTCTCAAACGGCACCCCATTTCTCATTTAGCGCACTACTTTTGACCGGAAGCCACAGGGGGAAGGGTGCCAAAGATACATACCTGACAAGGCTAGCCTTAAGCGCTCAGCCACTCATGGAGCTCCGGAATCTCTGGATTCTCCTGGCTCTTAGGTCTCTACATACCGGCCCCCCGGATATCCTTTAGTTAAGGAGGCCCCTAAGCTAGCGCCATGTGTTCTCTGAGCTTGGGGCTGGATGGGGGGGTTGGGGGTTGTCCGGAACATTGGTGATGCTTATAAAAAGCTTGTGGGGTGACAACAGCGTCACAGGGACAAGTGTCTATGCTAACATGACAAATGGGGCTATTGAAAAGGCACGGCCGTATGACTAACAATTCACTTTGATGCAACAAGATCCCTGAAGCCTCTAGATCTCTGAAGCCTCTAGATCTCAGAAGCCACCAGATCTCTGAAGCCTCTAGATCTCTGAAGCCTCTAGATCTCTGAAGCCTCTAGATCTCTGAAGCCTCTAGATCTCTGAAGCCTCTAGATCTCTGAAGCCTCTAGATCTCAGAAGCCACCAGATCTCTGAAGCCACCAGATCTCTGAAGCCTCTAGATCTCAGAAGCCACCAGATCTCTGAAGCCTCTAGATCTCTGAAGCCTCTAGATCTCTGAAGCCTCTAGATCTCTGAAGCCTCTAGATCTCTGAAGCCTCTAGATCTCTGAAGCCTCTAGATCTCTGAAGCCTCTAGATCTCTATCGCTCTGTGCGTGTATTGGTTCCCTTGAGTTGTGTATGTAGTTGCTACTGCTATAAGCTCGTGGATCTATGAATATCTTCTGTGAATGGCTATTGTTGCCCACTCATGCACATACCGGCATGCACACAGGCGCGCACGAGCGACCAAACGTAGGATGAGGGTGCACAGGGTTTGCCACTTCCCACCTGGCATGGGCCTTGCCATTGTCTAATTATTCCAGTCAACATTTGCACAGCATGTGTGGTCTCTCCCTGCCTCTGACTCCACCCACCGCAGCCCAGGTTAAACTCTCAAATATGTGTTTGCCTGCGTTCTCACATCACCTGCCCATTCACCGCTGTGTTCTTTGAATCAGAGCTAGAAGGTATTAGAAGTGAAACAGTTTTTTTTGCATTGCATTTTGAATGACTAGGTTTAAAAAAACAACACACATTAGTTGTTAGAAAACCATCTTGTTTTCATTCCTTAAAAAGCTTTTTTCTTGCATCGTTACCATAGGCGATAAATCCACCTACCCAGCCTCAATATTCAGAATGCTGGGGTCGATATTCAGGGTACTGGGGTCTATATTCAGGGTACTGGGGTCAATATTCAGGGTCGATATTCAGGGTACTGGGGTCGATATTCAGGGTACTGGGGTCAATATTCAGGGTACTGGGGTCTATATTCAGGGTCGATATTCTGGGTACTGGGGTCAATATTCAGGGTACTGGGGTCTATATTCAGGGTCGATATTCTGGGTACTGGGGTCAATATTCAGGGTACTGGGGTCTATATTCAGGGTACTGGGGTCAATATTCAGGGTCGATATTCTGGGTACTGGGGTCAATATTCAGGGTACTGGGGTCAATATTCAGGGTCGATATTGTGGGTACTGGGGTCAATATTCAGGGTACTGGGGTCGATATTCAGGGTACTGGGGTCAATATTCAGGGTACTGGGGTCTATATTCAGGGTCGATATTCTGGGTACTGGGGTCAATATTCAGGGTACTGGGGTCTATATTCAGGGTCGATATTCTGGGTACTGGGGTCAATATTCAGGGTACTGGGGTCTATATTCAGGGTACTGGGGTCAATATTCAGGGTCGATATTCTGGGTACTGGGGTCAATATTCAGGGTACTGGGGTCAATATTCAGGGTCGATATTCTGGGTACTGGGGTCAATATTCAGGGTCGATATTCTGGGTAATGGGGTCAATATTCAGGGTACTGGGGTTGAAAAGCTTGTGCTCTGCTCTACAAAGGCATCTCTAGAACATCTACTAGTCAAAACCCTTTAAATAAAAGCACAATCATACTACATAGCACACTTTTTTAAGACAGACAGAAATAAACCTCTGGATCCTTGAAGATCGGTACAAAACACACACCTTAGAATAGAAAAAGACAAGAGACAGAGACAAGGAGAGACAGAGACAGAGACAAGGAGAGACAGAGACAAGGAGAGAGAGAGGGAGAGGGAGAGGGAGAGGGGAGAGAGAGAGAGAGAGAGAGAGAGAGAGAGAGAGAGAGAGAGGGAGAGGGAGAGGGAGAGGGAGAGGGAGAGGGAGAGGGAGAGGGAGAGGGAGAGGGAGAGGGAGAGGGAGAGGGAGAGGGAGAGAGAGAGAGAGAGAGAGAGAGGGAGAGAGGGAGAGAGAGAGAGAGGGAGAGAGGGAGAGAGGGAGAGAGGGAGAGAGGGAGAGAGAGGGAAAGAGAGGGAAAGAGGAGAAAGAGAGAAAGAGAGAGAGGGAGGGAGAGGGGGGGAGAGGGGGGGAGAGATAGAGAGAGGGAGGTAGGGAGAGAGAGAGGAGAGAGATAGAGAGAGAGAGAGAGGGAGAGAGTGAGAGAGAGAGAGAGAGAGAGACAGGGAGAGAGAGAGAGAGACAGAGGAGAGAGGAGAGGGAGAGAGACAGGGAGAGGGGGAGAGAGAGAGAGAGAAAAAGAGACAGGGAGAGAGAGAGAGAGAGAGATAGAGGGAGAGAAAGAGAGAGAGGGAGAGAGGGGGAGAGGGGGAGAGATAGGAGAGAGAGAGAGAGACAGGGAGAGAGAGGGAGAGAGGGAGAGGGAGAGGGGGAGGGGGAGAGAGAGGAGAGAGAGAGACAGGGAGAGAGAGGGGGAGAGACAGAGAGAGAGAGAGAAAGAGACAGGGAGAGAGAGAGAGTGAGAGAGGCCTATTAATGTCTCATTGAGGCCAGTGTCCAAATCTCAGCACGACATCGTAGCAACGTTTATTTGGGAACGCATTGCCTCAGGAGAGACTGTTTGATCTGTGTCACAAGGCTGTAGGAGGGAGATGACACACACTAGGTCATTTATTCTGTTCTCTCTTCAATTATTTCACCATTATTTTCTCTATTTTAGAACCCCAGTTAGAATCTGTGTGTTGCATCCCAGAGGGATTGATATATACATTTAAAACATCTGAAGTGTGCATAAGGCTTGAATCCTGGGGCAACAGGTTGACTTCTGCGATTCCTAGTGGCATAACTGATGTCACATTTATAGATCGCTCTTCCACAAATAAATACATTCAGTGTGAAAAAGTATTTAAGACCAAAAGCCATTTGTCTGACGGCGACAGAAACAATTGATGAAAATACACCGGGTTAGCTGACATTGCAGATCGAGAATTATGGAACCACAGAATTTTCCCACAAGGTACTTCGGAAAGACGTTGGGGACAGCCTTGACCTTCCTCAACATACACACTCTGACCTCCGGGGGTGGGTACGGAGACAGCCAATCAGTGGTCAGGGGATTCAATTAAGGCACCATATAAGGAAATGCCCCTGCCGTTACTAATTGGCTGGTTTCAATAACAGGGGGGAATAGTTTTGGTTTCCTCTTCCTGCTTGCTAAATCAATCCCCTCCCACGTTGACCTGAAACAAACGCTCCCAACAATATGCTCTATTGAATCACAACAAACACTACGAAAAAAGGACATTTTTCTTATGCGAGTCTGAGTGCTACTCAAGTTTGAGGATGCCAGAACTAGATGGTAATTTTATAAACTGGTCTCGTGCTTCACATACTGTAAGAAAGGCGATAGGTTTTCTTTTTCGTTGTTACCAATGGCAACAACTCACAAGCATAAAAATGGGCGGCGTTTGGTGGGAGAGAGGAGTTTGGCTAGCCAGGCAAACCTGATCCAGGACCCAGCTCTATTTGTCTGAGACGCGATGTGAACACAGGCCCCGGACACAAAGGTTACAATGGAGGCTTCAAACTCTGCGTGAACTCTGAACAGCAGAAAAAAACACACACACACACACACACACACACACACACACACACACACACACACAGAGGTTTCACGGCACGTCGACATCAAAGGGAACGACGGGACACACTATCTGGAAAACGCGAAGAAAGAAGCTTTAGACTTCAATCGTTAGCATGTAAATAACGCGAGTGAACCACATCAACAACGCAAAGGCTGTGTTTTTCCAGTGCACTGTAAACAACAGGGACTTCCCAAATGCTCCACGGATTCATTTCCTTGAACACTTCTTTTGGCCAGGGCTCTCCATTTAAAGTAGCACACTATGGAGGCAACGTGCGGTCATTGGGGGCAGGCGTCCAGCTGTCATGGGAGCAGTCAATGAGTTATCTGTCCGGTGATCTTGGCAGCATTTCTGAAAGGCTCTGCAGCCACGCTTAAAAAAGGCCCGTACTGTCAGACACAGCAACGCAAGAATGCAAACACACCAGAGAACACGAACACAGACACACACACACACACACACACCAACAGGGGCAAACTAGCATACAGGCAAACGAACACATTCAGACAGACACACACACACCAACAGGGGCAAACTAACACATCCAGACACACACACAGAGAGACACACACACACACACACACACAGAGACACACACACACTAACATACAGGCAAACTAACACACAGAAAATCATACACACTGGCAAGCTAACACACAACACACACACACACACACACCCCAAGTGGGCCTTGTATAAACTATACAAAGAACAGAGTTGACTGTGTTCCCTGTGTAGACGCTTCTAGGAACGCCCATGGGATTGAACTCCCTTGTTAAATGAAAACAAAAAATCTTTAAGATCCTCCAGCCGTCTCACCAGGTCCAATCCTTCATTAGTTAGCTTACCTGTCTATATTTAACATAACAGATGAAAAGAGGTGCATGATAATATGCATTTAAATTCTAGACTTGTACTTCATGTTCTATCCATTCTATTTCTATGCTGCAGCGGAGTAGCCAAAAAGAGGGAAACGGAGCCAGAGGTTTTGCAATTACTCTCCTGTTCCTGTTCGCCTCAGTTCAAAACACAAACTAAAACATCAGGTACTTAAAGTCCATTTCGGACAGAGGACATCTTAGGCTAAAAATATGCGCAGCTGTCCACCAACTCCGTAAAAAATCTCACCACTCACCAGAAGAGTGTCCCCCTCTACTTGAACCGACAGACAGAGAGCATTAACCTACACCTTTATTTTGAAGGGGACAGGAGCGGGTGGATCTAGCCCTGGGCTTGGACATAACATCATCGTGTGGTTTCTCAGTGTCGGCGGAGCGCCGTATCAGGGGGGCGGCATTACTCACACAACTACTGTGTGGAGATAAACCAGGCTGTGCCTACCTCAGTCTCTCTACCTCTATATCACCATGTGCCTACCTCAGTCTCTCTACCTCTATATCACCATGTGCCTACCTCAGTCTCTCTACCTCTATATCACCATGTGCCTACCTCAGTCTCTCTACCTCTATATCACCATGTGCCTACCTCAGTCTCTCTACCTCTATATCACCATGTGCCTGCCTCAGTCTCTCTACCTCTATATCACCATGTGCCTACCTCAGTCTCTCTACCTCTATATCACCATGTGCCTACCTCAGTCTCTCTACCTCTATATCACCATGTGCCTACCTCAGTCTCTCTACCTCTATATCACCATGTGCCTACCTCAGTCTCTCTACCTCTATATCACCATGTGCCTACCTCAGTCTCTCTACCTCTATATCACCATGTGCCTACCTCAGTCTCTCTACCTCTATATCACCATGTGCCTGCCTCAGTCTCTCTACCTCTATATCACCATGTGCCTGCCTCAGTCTCTCTACCTCTATATCACCATGTGCCTACCTCAGTCTCTCTACCTCTATATTACCATGTGCCTACCTCAGTCTCTCTACCTCTATATCACCATGTGCCTGCCTCAGTCTCTCTACCTCTATATCACCATGTGCCTGCCTCAGTCTCTCTACCTCTATATCACCATGTGCCTGCCTCAGTCTCTCTACCTCTATATCACCATGTGCCTACCTCAGTCTCTCTACCTCTATATCACCATGTGCCTACCTCAGTCTCTCTACCTCTATATTACCATGTGCCTACCTCAGTCTCTCTACCTCTATATCACCATGTGCCTGCCTCAGTCTCTCTACCTCTATATCACCATGTGCCTGCCTCAGTCTCTCTACCTCTATATCACCATGTGCCTGCCTCAGTCTCTCTACCTCTATATCACCATGTGCCTACCTCAGTCTCTCTACCTCTATATCACCATGTGCCTACCTCAGTCTCTCTACCTCTATATTACCATGTGCCTACCTCAGTCTCTCTACCTCTATATCACCATGTGCCTGCCTCAGTCTCTCTACCTCTATATCACCATGTGCCTACCTCAGTCTCTCTACCTCTATATTACCATGTGCCTACCTCAGTCTCTCTACCTCTATATCACCATGTGCCTGCCTCAGTCTCTCTACCTCTATATCACCATGTGCCTGCCTCAGTCTCTCTACCTCTATATCACCATGTGCCTACCTCAGTCTCTCTACCTCTATATCACCATGTGCCTACCTCAGTCTCTCTACCTCTATATTACCATGTGCCTACCTCAGTCTCTCTACCTCTATATCACCATGTGCCTGCCTCAGTCTCTCTACCTCTATATCACCATGTGCCTACCTCAGTCTCTCTACCTCTATATTACCATGTGCCTACCTCAGTCTCTCTACCTCTATATCACCATGTGCCTGCCTCAGTCTCTCTACCTCTATATCACCATGTGCCTGCCTCAGTCTCTCTACCTCTATATCACCATGTGCCTACCTCAGTCTCTCTACCTCTATATCACCATGTGCCTACCTCAGTCTCTCTACCTCTATATCACCATGTGCCTACCTCAGTCTCTCTACCTCTATATCACCATGTGCCTGCCTCAGTCTCTCTACCTCTATATCACCATGTGCCTGCCTCAGTCTCTCTACCTCTATATCACCATGTGCCTACCTCAGTCTCTCTACCTCTATATCACCATGTGCCTACCTCAGTCTCTCTACCTCTATATCACCATGTGCCTACCTCAGTCTCTCTACCTCTATATCACCATGTGCCTGCCTCAGTCTCTCTACCTCTATATCACCATGTGCCTACCTCAGTCTCTCTACCTCTATATTACCATGTGCCTACCTCAGTCTCTCTACCTCTATATCACCATGTGCCTGCCTCAGTCTCTCTACCTCTATATCACCATGTGCCTGCCTCAGTCTCTCTACCTCTATATCACCATGTGCCTGCCTCAGTCTCTCTACCTCTATATCACCATGTGCCTACCTCAGTCTCTCTACCTCTATATCACCATGTGCCTACCTCAGTCTCTCTACCTCTATATTACCATGTGCCTACCTCAGTCTCTCTACCTCTATATCACCATGTGCCTACCTCAGTCTCTCTACCTCTATATCACCATGTGCCTACCTCAGTCTCTCTACCTCTATATTACCATGTGCCTACCTCAGTCTCTCTACCTCTATATCACTATCTCGGTCTGTGTGATCACATCAACAATCAACCTGCCCCAAGCCCTGCCCAGTTCAGGGTCCAAAAACTGGAAATGCGTGCAGGCGGCGAGAAAAGCATGCTTGCACGAAACCAGGGCTCTTTCTCCAGATGAGTAGGCCTATTCCTCATGAGCTGTGAGGAGTTGGTGGAGGAGGAAGTGTTGTGGGGGCTGGGACATGATACATCGTACTCTGGTTCCCCACGAGACAAAGAGAAACAACTGCCCTTCTTTATTGCGAAAGAAATGAGTCCCAGCTTCCAGTCCAGCCTGCTCCAACCGGCCAGCCCAAATCCATCATATCTCAGACCCCATCGTAGGGGAGTGTGTCTGTGTGTGTGTGTGTGTGTGTGTGGAATCCACTTCAGTCAAATGATCAGAGACACGTTATCCATCTTCGTCGGCAGCCTCGTAAATGACCGGTCTCCAGGTTGTGTCCCCTGGTAATCCATTAGAAGAAACCGTGGAGCAGACAGAGAAATGGTCGGGTGTTGCCCGGTGAAATGGCCTCGTTGTGGCTTACTGTGTGGTAAACCTAACGCCACTTATTCATCCAGGGGAGGTCAGAGGGGACAAAACCGATGACGTCTTTTACAGAATAATAGCGATAGAACGCTAATATACCTGAGACACAGAGAACGCATCAAGGGGACGTCACTTATCCAAACAGGTTTACAATAAAGCAGCGGTAGTTAACGACTGAGACATGGGTATAGGTGATTATAAAGCTGTAATTATGGCTCTGCAAAGCGTGTTGATCACACTGAACGCATGTGGACGCATCTGGGTTCTGTGTTTAGTGCACAGTGTGGGTTCCGTTGTGGGTTCCGTTGGGTGCGCACCGACAAAACAAGCAAACCTGTGCTGAGCGAGTCTTACAGGGATGGAAATGCGTCCCACTGAGGTGAGGGCTTGGACAGGTCGGCGTCTGAACAACGGCCATCATCTAGACTTTAACCACGATTGGTATTCCGGAAGTCCCAGCATACCACTCTGCACGGCGTAACTCGGACTGAGAAACAGCATGGATTTGTCGTAAAGCAAGAGTATTCGAATTAAACACACACACATATTAGCATTTGTATTGTCAACGCAGCAGGATTGGTTGTCACAGTTGATTATTGATTGGTTGTCACCATTGATTATTGATTGGTTGTCACAGTTGATTATTGATTATTGATTGGTTGTCACAGTTGATTATTGATTATTGATTGGTTGTCATCGTTGATTATTTAGCACTTATGACTGTGTTCAACACATGAGCGACTTCCATCCACAAAGCGGTTCCAAAAGCTGAACGCTATCGATTTACTGTGGCTAATTCTCTGGTCTCTAAATCACAGCACTTTTTTCCTTCTTCAAACCACCTGGCCCTGGCATAAACACTTCCTGAATCATGTAAGGGACGGGGACACATGGTCCTGCTTCATAGTCCTGCTTCTCATCACAGAACTAGGTCCCATTACTGATTCGAGAAAAACCAAACGCAAAAAAATAAAGCTCGCTACCCAGTACAGAGTACTGAGCAGAGAGAGGGTGAGTGTGCAGGTAAAAAAAAGAAAGAAAGTGTTTGAAGAAATGTGTGTGTGTGTGTGTGTGTGTGTGTGTGTGTGTGTGTGAGAGAGAATGTGAGAATGAGAGGGAAAAACAGGAGAAAAGCTAGAGATGCCTGGTAATATCTCAAAGGGGAACATCAGTCTTTCTTTTCCCCTCAATCTCGAAAAACTGTAAAGTAACATAGCTGCTGGGGCTGCCAGTACCTACATGCACTTAAGCGCGCACACACACATAACAGAGAAAGTAAGAGACAAAGAGTTTGTGTGTGTGTCAGCAGATGAAAGACAGCGAGACAGGTAACAGCGTACCAAATAGGAAACGAGCTGTTGGACTGATTTAGACTGTCATAACAGCACACACACTCATCCCAGTCTCACTGCTTTGAGCGAGGGTCCTGATGCAACGTACAGATGACTGATAGTGTTTGTGACACTGGCACAAGTGGGTAGTGAAGGAAAAACTACCACGGAGACTAGTCTCTCTCTCTCTCTCTCTCTCTCTCTCTCTCTCTCTCTCTCTCTCTCTCTCTCGCCTCTAACAGATTCTCCCGCCAACCTCAAAGGACTAGACAGTAAAAGAAGACAAACGCTCGAAAGAGAGGAGGAGAGAGAGAGAGCGGCACGGAGATAGAAGGAACAAGAGTGAACGAGAACCAGGGAGAAAACGTTTAGTCTGGTCTATTCCAAAGACGACAGAGAAAAAAGAACCTCAAATTACTTTGGCTGGAACTTAAAAGTGGAACGAAGATGCGGTTAAAGACGATGGCACTTAAAATACTGCTGCCGCCCGCCAAACCAAGAAATGGAACAAACGCAGTATAGCTGGGCACCAGTAACCTTTTAAACCCTGTACGCGGCACTTGTGCGCAACTAGTGCTGCTTGGCAGAAGGCGGGCAGGGGCGAGGTGGTGCGGTGGGTGGAGCTGCCCTGGGAGGGGTACTGTCCCGGGTACCTTGTGTCCTGTCTGGGTCCGGCCCATTTCGGTCTACTCTTTTGGGGTTTCCAACCTCGAAACACAGGGGAACAGGCAAAAAGAGAGTGTGCATGTGTGTGTGTATGGGTGTATGCGTGGAAGTGTGTATGCGTGCATGTGTGTATGCGTGTGTGTGTGTAGGCCGCTCGGATCCGTCGACCATACCAAGCTGTCATTATAGTCTAAATGCAGCGGACGGAACTCCAGACGGAGACCAAAGCAACGGCGGTGTAGCCAGATTCAGGAACCCGGGCCGGTTGCAAGAGGCTGGATCATCAGGCCGGTTGAACAGTTTTCATTTTTTGCATTTGACCTCTGGCCTGATCCACGGGCAGAATTAGAAATACTAACAAACTGCGAGGCAACCAATGTGCATTCAGAACCAATCCGACAGTGCAAGCGTGTTTGGTTGCCATCGGGGAAACCATAACGGTACGCGGGCGTGGCCTTCAGACGGAGCAATGAGTTTGTGTAGCCAGGCAACCAAATGAGTGTGGTACGATAGAGAACGGGGTGCCGTCCGTGCTGTGGCTCAGGTGTCAGTGACGAATATCACCATGTGTGTCAATAAGGGTTGGTACTGTGGTACTCAACATCCACCCTAACCCAGATCAGTCGGTACCGTCAGGGACTGGGGTCACGGGTCAGCACCAATATCAACACCGCTGTGTGCGTGTCCAGGTGACACGCTACCTGTCGTTCACTAACGCATCATACGTGTTGTAGATCTCTGACTGACTACGCCAGGCAACCGGCGCGCTCCACCCCAGTAAACGTTGAAAAGGCACTGAGTACTTTTATATTCACAGAGTGTCGCTAAACGATATGTTGATATGTTCCACTTTGGTAAAGAAGGCAGCCTGTCAATGGGCAGTTGGGAGGGTTAGTGTGCCAGCAGAACGAATATTCCCGGCGCAGTTCGGACTCCCCTGACGGAGAAAGTGATTAAAAGAGACATTGATTACCTCCCTGTTATGTAGTCAAACTGTAGGCAATCAGGGACCTGGGAAATGGCCTCAGTGGCTGAGAGGGAGAGAGAAGCTGAGCGTTTCAGGTTCTGGCGTCTTGTCCACATCAAGTCATCTCACTTCCCACTTAGCGGTCCGGCGCAAGTAGCAAATTGACTTAATTTATTATTTTTGGCCCCGGCGCGCACATGACAGCCAACCAACACCCCCTCCATGTCCGCGGGCCGAGCTCAGGCGACTGTTCACTTCGGAGAGCGGGGGAGAGAACCTGGTGGTGGAGGTTCCTACACCTCTTTGCTCAGGAACCGTGCCAAGTCCCCCGTCCTCCCTTCCAAAGCTTTGCCTACTGAAGTCTGGAAGCCCACTGTAGATAAGCGGTAGCGCTAACCTCCCCAGAGCCCACTCAAACAGCCGGGGCACACTGCGGAGACCTGCCATGCCTGCCCGGGCCGGCTGCTCCCCCTGTTTACAGCGACGTGGGGATGGCTGAAGGCCCTAAATAAAGACAGTCTAGGGTGGGAGAAGTCGAGAAGCTACAGAGAGGGAGGTGTGGGAAATGTTGTTTTGACACAACGCTCCTATCAAGTGTACCAAGAGATTATAACTTCGTTATAATGCATAATAAACGTGCTGGCAAACGTGACATTCAAAAATATATCCAGACTGGCGTATAGAAAGACGGCTCCCATGGACACGTATGAGAGAACAGCTACTAATGCTTTAAAACAACCGGTTTTCAAATTACATCACATGAAAAGATGACATTTCTCTTACAGTATGAACAAAAACGAGGACAGGGCGATTTTGTCTGTGCTGGAAAATATGTCCGTCGTCTTTTTTAAATGGAAGCGGAAAGGTTACAAGCTTCAACGGACTGGTCAGAAAACTGTGTTAGCAAAGAAAGCAACCATGTGGTTTTTAATGTAAAGCTGAGGTCCCACGTTTGTTTGTGGTTAGAAAGCAAAGCCAAAATGGCCAACAAATGCTAAATGTGTAGCAATGGGATCTGATTCAGAGGCAAATACATAGAGTCTTACGATCCAGTCCCCACAAGCCTGTTAGTTAATTGCAAAATATGACAAATGGTTGCCATTTGCAAAAAAAACAAAAACGGGATGGTACACACGCAGGCAAACACACCAAGCACACAATTAAGTTATATTCAGAAACTTCTGTGGCCATGTTCTGTAAATACACAATTTCAGTAAGAATGCAACTCAAGTTAATGACATTCGTATGGATTCCTCAGAAAATCCTGACAGTACTAAAACATGGAATATATAAAAACATCTGTGCAAACAACTTGCTTTAACATGAGGTTAGAAGACAAAAAAACAGGGATTTTTACCAAATAATAGCCATGTGTTGCCTCTGTCGGCTAATATAACAGGGCTAAAAAAAGCCAAGCAGGTCAAACGACCCAAACTAATAAATTGCTTTTCCCCCAAACAACCCTTCTGAAGAATATAACACGTATTTTGAAGAAGTATACCATGTTTTCTGTATTTCAAAAAAAATATATGTGAACTTCCACATAACAACAGTTGTCCTCTCACTTCGGGCACTGTGTGGGTCTGGGTACGTTCCTTCTGGGTTCCCCTCTCACTTTGGGCACTGACCAGAGAGTGTTGGTCTGGGTACGTTCCTTCTGGGTTCCCCTTTCACTCTGGGCACTGACCAAAGAGTGTGGGTCTGGGTACGTTCCTTCTGGGTTCCCCTCTCACTTCGGGCACTGACCAGAGAGTGTGGGTCTGGGTACGTTCCTTCTGGGTTCCCCTCCCACTTCGGGCACTGACCAGAGAGTGTTG
The DNA here is from genome assembly GCA_029465975.1 of Dallia pectoralis. Taxonomy (NCBI): domain Eukaryota; kingdom Metazoa; phylum Chordata; class Actinopteri; order Esociformes; family Umbridae; genus Dallia; species Dallia pectoralis. Next base: position 1,938,244 of record CM055750.1, on the reverse strand, counting down.
GTCTGGGTACGTTCCTTCTGGGTTCCCCTTTCACTCTGGGCACTGACCAGAGTGTGGGTCTGGGTACGTTCCTTCTGGGTTCCCCTCTCACTTCGGGCACTGACCAGAGAGTGTTGGTCTGGGTACGTTCCTTCTGGGTTCCCCTTTCACTCTGGGCACTGACCAGAGTGTGGGTCTGGGTACGTTCCTTCTGGGTTCCCCTCTCACTTCGGGCACTGACCAGAGAGTGTTGGTCTGGGTACGTTCCTTCTGGGTTCCCCTCCCACTTCGGGCACTGACCAGAGAGTGTTGGTCTGGGTACGTTCCTTCTGGGTTCCCCTCTCACTTCGGGCACTGACCAGAGAGTGTGGGTCTGGGTACATTCCTTCTGGGTTCCCCTCTCACTTCGGGCACTGACCAGAGTGTGGGTCTGGGTACGTTCCTTCTGGGTTCCCCTTTCACTCTGGGCACTGACCAGAGTGTGGGTCTGGGTACGTTCCTTCTGGGTTCCCCTTTCACTCTGGGCACTGACCAAAGAGTGTGGGTCTGGGTACGTTCCTTCTGGGTTCCCCTCTCACTTCGGGCACTGACCAGAGAGTGTGGGTCTGGGTACGTTCCTTCTGGGTTCCCCTCCCACTTAGGGCACTGACCAGAGAGTGTTGGTCTGGGTACGTTCCTTCTGGGTTCCCCTCCCACTTAGGGCACTGACCAGAGAGTGTTGGTCTGGGTACGTTCCTTCTGGGTTCCCCTCTCACTTCGGGCACTGACCAGAGAGTGTGGGTCTGGGTACGTTCCTTCTGGGTTCCCCTCTCACTTCGGGCACTGACCAGAGAGTGTGGGTCTGGGTACATTCCTTCTGGGTTCCCCTCTCACTTCGGGCACTGACCAGAGAGTGTGGGTCTGGGTACGTTCCTTCTGGGTTCCCCTCCCACTTCGGGCACTGACCAGAGAGTGTGGGTCTGGGTACGTTCCTTCTGGGGTCGACAGTGACAAACCTCCACAGCTCTACCGTGTTCGATCTTCATGTCACAGCACGTTCAACAGTGAACTTCTCCAGGCCACAAGCCCAAAAGCAGGACCCGACAGCACTAGACCACATTGTCCCCGTTTTAATGTAGTCCACACCGGCGTTAGAGGGGCCCGTGGGCGGTCCGCAAGGCTGCAGCTTGGACAGCCATCAAAGGGTTTTGTGCACTTGCCCGATGGCGCATATACGGGAAATGATAAGGCACATGGTGGGTGAGGTAGGACTGTAGAAGGGCCCCAGAAAAACCAACCAACAAGTTGTTACACACGAATCTATCCATGCATAACATTACGCACACAACTATAATAACCAGTCGATTGTTGCACTATATTACGTGTTTAATCGTTACTAAATATCCGCATACAATCACTATCACCAAGTCTAGGATTATGTGGGAGCAATATTGGTCCGATGTGTGGTTGGAGAACCGGTTGGAGAACGCGAGGCTGACCATGTTTTGTTTTGTTTTGTTGTTGTAACTTAATTATAAACATCAATTAAAGAGGGAAAGAACCCGTTCCACTAATTAGTTTACCGATGTATCAACTAATGCATGTTTATTATCATGCATGTCCTAAATATTTCCAAGAAACTGTTGTCTGTTTTATGTGACCAACTATTTATCAAGTCGAGTTCTGATCGGGTCCCTTAAGAACCACTTGTAGACCAGGATTTATCTGTGACGGTCTGAAAGCGGTCGACCGATCCGGGGAAATCTATTGATATGTAAGAGTGGCCGTGAATCTGAAATCACATCCAGAAAAGTACCTGCCTATATGTGCATGTTTAACTCTGGATGAGTTCCACAAGATATAGAAGCCATCTTGTAATCACATACGGGACCAACCAGGCTGGAACCATCCTGCACACACACACACACACACAAATCATTCACACACACACACACACAAATCATTCACACACACACAAATCATTCACCCCCGCCCCCCTACAAAAAAGTTTTAGAGTAGACCCAGTAGAACCCAGTAGACCCCAGTAGATCCCAGTAGAACCCAGTAGAACCCAGTATACCCCAGTAGAACCCAAGCCCGGGCTCTAACCCTAACCCGTGGCACCCCAGTGGACATGTCAGACCCACAACTGAAGTGACTTTTACATACTTGCACGATCTCGCCCTCAGCACTGTTGGTAGCTCCAGCCCTGGAGAACCGTCCCTGCAGCCCGGTCGTGTACGTGGTATAATCTCCATTCGGACTGGACTCGAACAGCACCACCTCCACGAACGCCGTATCCTTGGCGAACACCGCTCCCAGAGCCGTGGTGGTGACCAGGAGGACCACCAGGAGCACCGAGTCGGCCACGCGATCCGACCGACCCCTCGGTGAGACCATCATCATGTTGCCGGTCGGAACATAATGTCCCAGGGTGATCCGGTGGCGCTGATCCGGTGATCCGGTGGTGGTGATCCGGTGGCGGTGATCCGTGATCCGGTGATGGTGATCCGGTGGCGGTGATCCGGTGATCCGTGATCCGGTGGCGGTGATCCGGTGTTGGTGATCCGGTGGTGATCCGCTCTAGGTCCAATTGGAGGCGATCCGTCGATGCGTCAAAAACAGCGCCGCGTTTACGCAGTTGTGCAATGAAATCCGTGCGTGTTTATTTCACCATTGCAGCCTGGTCAATTACGCTACTCCGTCTCTCTCACTCTCTTCCTCTCTTCCTCTCTCTCTTCCTCTCTCGCTCTCTCACTCCCCCTTTGCCCCCCCAGGCTCTACAAAGCGGATCTCCTTTGATCTCTAAACACGTGATTTTTGTATTCTTTTTCCTCCCTAAAGGCGTGTCCCCGCCCACCAATCTCCCTCCCCCTCCACTGTCCCCGCCCACCACTCTGTTAAGGACGCACGGCGCATTCACTGTCAAACGCTTGGGGTACGCCTCGGTTCGAACCCATTGTCAGGCTCGATCTTAAAAGCAACATAAGCTCTTGAAAACACTTCGTTATTTGACGCAGATAAACGTTCAATCAGTTCAGATGTGTTGGCCTGACAACTGTCAGTATCTACAGACATTCACTTTTATAAAGTTGGCCTGTTGTAGACAGTTGTTTTTGTGATTAGTAGATAGATAAATGCATGTATTGGTGTCTTTAGAAAAAATATATCTTAGTATTCACTAAAGCCACACATTTATTGAATAAGAACCACCATAAAAGGTTTATGAATTTATGAATAAGTATTAAACATTTTTAGGCACATTCTAATATGCTTGTAGAAGTTGCAGAGTAACCTGACAACATTGTAATTATTCTGGTATTATTAACATAATTTTCCATCGAAGTTGTCAAATGCCCATGTCAGAACTGTTCGTTTGTCAGAACTCCTCTCATCTTCAAACGGATCTTACCCTCATTTTCAAGATGGAGACATGACAGGCTAATTACAAATAATTTCAGTAATTACTAGAAACAGCTGTCACAGGTGTTTAAAACGCCACATGTTACTTTCCTTTAGCACCCAATGTACATAACGACTTGCTTTTGCCTAGGACAGAGATTGATGCACAATATTATATAGGATTTGAGAAAACAGGAACCAAATATGTATATTTGACACACAGAATAAATATTTACAACAACGGACCAACATACATACAACTTACACATACAACTTACATATTTTGTCCACAATCAATCAGCCTGACGAATTGAATGAGAGAATATACAGTAAAACGTGTTTTGTATCAGGCAGTATCATCATTGTGGATAATATAATGGTGCTACGTTAGGTTAAAGAATAAATAGTCATTCAATGCCATTTCTTGAGTCCTTTATCCAGTGTTTTGTGTGTGAATAAGTGAGAGTTTGTGTGTCTGCTGCGTGGAGCTTGGCAGTGCCTGGCTGCTAGAGATACAGTCTGGACACCAGATCAATCTGCTTTTTCCTATTCTAAGGGATAACATAGGTCACTGGCCAAATGTAGCACACTAAAAATGAGCTAAAGTGCCATTTGGAACACAGTATTCATCTTGTTTTGATAAGGACATATATCTCACTTATAATTTAATCTATGAATCTGAAAGAGCGTTGTGTTTTTTTCAACACAATAAATAAACTGCCTTCATAGGAAACTTGTCACAAAGATTTCGGAGTTCCATTAAAGTATTTAATGTCGATCTGACTTAAGTTTTTTAGGATCAACCATTATCTTGGTTAACAACTTCTCGATCACGGCCCGATTACAGATATCTACCTCAACAGTGGATGTTTTCATGAAGTTGAATGACGCGAGAACACGACACTGTCTCAACGAGATGCTGTCCTGATGATCCACGCACATCCACAGTGCTAGATGTTAAAATGCATTTCTCAAACATGTCCGCTAACTCACAGGGCGATTATGAGAACCGAACGCATGAGAAAGCAAGAGGCCTTTTTAGGTCAAGAATGCAGCAGCCTTCAGGAAAAAGCCGCTTGATGGTCAACATGTGTTCTGAGTCCAGGAGCGGCTGGGTAGACGAAGCAAATGAGGGCAAAAGAAGTGCAGCTAGCTGGCTGAGGAATACCGTGTTTTTCTTCTTGTGTTGCTCCGGGACAATTATTCACAGATCCCATTTGCCTGATGATGTCACCAGAGAAGTCCACATGTGCTGAGTATCTGTCCTGCAACACATATGGACACGTATCCACTCCTACACACGCATATACACACACACACACGCACACGCACACACACACACACACACGCACGCGCACACGCACACACACACACACACACACACGCACACGCACACACACACACGCACACACGCACACACGCACACGCACACACACACATGCACACACACACGCACACGCACACACGCACACACACACACGCACACACACACGCACACACACACACACACACACGCACACACGCATACACACACACGCATACACACACGCACACACACACACGCACACACGCATACACACACACACACGCACACACACACACACGCACGCACACACACGCACACACGCACACGCACACACGCATACACACACACACGCACACACACACACGCACACACACACACGCACACACACACACACACGCACACACACACACACACACACACACACACACACACACACACACACGCACACACACACACACGCATACACACACGGAGAGAAGACTGAGAGACACTAAAACCCCCACATGTTTTTCTATCTTTGTGGGGACCAGAATAACCCTAATCCATGTTCCCTATCCTCTAATTCTCATCCTAAATTGACTCTATATGCCCTAAACTGTCAAATCTATTCTTAATCTAAACCTAACACCATGCACAAAGCCATAATGCCTGAAAGCAACCCGATTCCAGCACGATGTCAGAGCTTTGAAGACAACTCGAGCCGACAAGATCAGACTGGTAAAAACTGTTTGGAACGGTCAACCATCTCAGAATTCCAAATTGGAAACTCAGGCAACATCCTGGAGCTGTGACCTTCTGACCTAAAGATCACTGACATTTGACAGTACACATTTAACAGGCTGCGTTTAAAGGTTTGTGCGCAGTCAAATATTTCCACGGCTGTATTCAATAATATTCTTAGAACAGTTAATGTAAGGTGCTTAAAAGTAGAAAATTACAACGTTAAAAGGGAACTTAACTTAAGGTTGTCATGAGGCAATTTTGCTTACATTAATATCATAACCTTTACTGATATACATAAAAATTGTACACCAATTTAATTGATTATTGCTAATTGCACACTGTATGACACAATGAATAATTAGCTGTCCTGAGATTTGTGGGAGATGATTATTTCTCTGCATAGTTGGAGGATTCACATCATGTTACGCTTTAATGTCATATCAAATCAGAAAATAAATATGTTATCACATCAAACATGTTATTTAGACTTTATGATGTGTTTTTCAATAGCGCATAAGATGGTTCCATAAAGTAAAGTTTCTTTTATTTGTCACTATTAAGGAATATGGGAAGTTAAATATAAACTGTTTTGTTATGAACTACAGTACATCAAGCGAATTATTAAACACATGTAATTATTGTTTGCATGCATTATATGACGTCATCTTTAACAGATGACGACATTATTATTAACAAACACGTAAATGAGGGGAAGGGCACCACGGCTCACAGTTGTGGCTCAAGGTTTTAACACCAAGCCTGCCCTCTGCTGGTGAGTAAAATATCTAAAGGCAATTATATGTGCGGG
>CM055750.1:1917047-1927047 GCA_029465975.1 Dallia pectoralis | reverse complement strand
TGGCTGAGTGTTTAACCGCAGGGGGAGAACACCAATTATGAGGGAAAGCGATCCGTCAGATCACAGGAACCCACAAATCACAAAGGACTGGCAGGACAGAAAGGCTGCAAATCACCAATTCAGCTGAGATCTGTGCTACCTGAGGTTTGGCTCACGTGCACGTGCGAGCTGTGGAAGCTGAACTAGAGACCACCCTGTGGTCAGCTGGCATCCTTTGACAAAGGCTAGCCCCGTTCCAAATGTATGCTCGTTGTATTCTTAAAGGATTCACCCATGCATGGAGCTTCCCTTTTTGTGGCACTGAGATATTCTGCTAATCGCAGGACATTCAGTTCATAGCAAAAACAAGGCCCAGGGCAGTCGGACCTGCTCTTATGAAAAGAACAAAAACAACCTGATCTATTATCATTTATTTTATGTATTTATTATATTTTTATGGATGACCTTTCCCCTCTAACATAATGCTTTGTTGCCCCCCCCCCTCCAGTCTTTTGGATGTTCTAATAAAACAAGCAGACAAACAAACACTGGGAATCTGTTGAACAAGAAAGCTGTGTATGAAAAGCCCAGTTTGAGCCAAAATGTCATCTTGTTGTCCTAGTAATAAACTGTGACAGACTGGCCGCGGACACCCACGGAAAGCAGTCTCACAAAAACGTGATCATAACACGGATTACTGGATATGACGGTAAAAGGTAATAAACGAGAGTCAGCCGGACAAATTGTGCCAGATCTGGTTTTTGGGAACTACAGATATTCCCTATAGCTCATCCAATAGTGCCAATAGAATCCAGGAAAGAGCGAGAGTGGGAGAGAGACAGAAGGACAGACAGCCAGCCAGACTCTTATTCCCCTGCCAGAATAAACACCCAATAGCGCCAACTATTACTTGTTTCCAACAGTGTTTGTGCCTGCAGTATTGATGGGGACATACGGGCGAGGGGCGGGGCCTGCTGTCTCCACTAAAGAGAGCAGGTTCCAGTAACTGTCAAATTATATAGCACTGAAGGTTATCATAGGATCGAAGTTGCAGAAGTTCAGATGCACTGTAGTTATTCACCACATAATACAGCATCTGGGCCTAAGTGAAGACTGGACTGTGGCAGAGTTTTCTAGACATTGCTGTTTTGACATTTTTCAAGGTTTTAAAATGCCTGTTATTTTGTCAACACTGAAAAAGTCAAATTGCCCAATGTCCTGGATAATTTTATTTACACAATATTATGTGAACAATTATTTACTTTCCTATAATAACATTCTCTATCATAAAACATTTAAAACAATATTTGATAATAAATGAGTATAAAGGCCATGTCATATCATGTTACTTTTCTAATAAAAGCATCAGTTACCAGATTTCTGGCAGTAACTTTCAGTAAAATTGGCAACCCGGCAACCATTAGTTCCAGCTCAGCAAAAACAAATGATGAAACTAATTAAGAAGTGTCCTGGAATGAAGGCCTGTGCATACTGCAACTCCCACACCATGAACTGAAGAACTTTACCTCTGAAGTCAATCCAGCAATAGACATGGAGAGAATACGAGTATACGACACAACAAATCAACTCAGCTAAATTCTCAGTTCCTGCTCTTTCTTTATACCGTTTAAAGTGTGCTATTTGATATATCAAAATCCTATAGGATTAATGTTCTTAAGTAATCATTAGCTGGTGTCATTTACACTACTGTTAAAACGTTTGTGATCACTTAAAACTGTCATTGTTTGACTAGAAAAAAATGGCAAAATGATTAAGACATCATGTTAAACCAGAAGGGGTGTACCTGGTCTGCTATAATGTTGAGGTATGTAGCATGTGTCATATTGACATCCACATGAATCCCCAAACCTAGAGGGACAGCACACCATAGTTTACTGTTGACATTGAGATTGCGGTTTTACTGGTACTATCTGGGAGGCGTCTGTTTCCCAAACTAGACACTAGATGTGTTTTTCTGCTTGCTCAGATGTCTATTAGGGCCTCACACTTTTCTTTCTATTCTTTTAGAGACAGTTTGCGCTGCTCTGTGAAGGGAGTGGTACACAGCGTTTGAGAAGATCTTCGGTTCTTGGTAATTTGTCATGTAAATTTCTCAGGACATGAATAGGCCGACGCGTTTCAGATAAGTTTTTTCTTTCTGACCGTGTTGAGAGTGTAGTCTAATTGAACGGCAGATGCTCCAGACATTGGTCCAAAGATGGACAGATTTATTGATTCCTCAATCAGCAGTTTTCAGCTGTGCTAACGGAATTGCAAAAAGCTTCTCTAATGATCACATAGCCTTAAAACATTATAAGCATGTATTAGCAAACCCATCGTGCCATTGGATCAGAAGATGGTTGTTAATAAAGGGCCGCTGGTTGCATATGTAACTATTCCATAGAAAATCCACTGTTTCCAGACACAATGGTCATTTCACAACATTAACACTGTCTACACCGTCTTTCTGAGTAGATACTTTTAATGGACAAGAATGCGCTTTTCTTTTGAAAGCAAGAACATTTCAAAGTGACCCCAAACCTTTAAAATGTGGTGTGGATGTTATATTCAGAGGTGCCACTCATGTCAGATTTCATTAGCTGCCTGCAGACATAAGAGCCTGGGTTCTTGCAAGAAAGCATTGTTTAAACCATGCCAAGACCTGCACGAGAGAGAAAACACACAAACTAGTTATATTCAATACGCAAAATACACAGTACATCAGTTGAATTTAGCTGTTGCTTTACATCGTTTAGAGATAGATGCTTGTTCTGTTCTATATCATTAATGGCACACACACACACACACACACACACACACACACACATTCTATTCATTCTACAGACAATTGTCCATAACGACAACGTGAAAACGTCTTTGGAAATCTATTAAAACATTTATTTTCACTTTGTCTTTATCTGGTATTGTGTGTAGAAATGTCTACATATTATCAATCAATACCTCTCAGAATCAGAACCATCATGTTTCCCACTGTGATTCAGGTGTAGTCTCACAGTTGACCAGTAGAGGGCAGTATTATTCAACTCTTCATTTAGGAAAAGGAAGTAGAACCTCCCTCCTAATCTCACAGAACTTAGCATTTCAGATGTTTTACAGTAGTTAGTCCTTATGTTGAAGACAGAATATAAAATGGGATGGCTAAAACACATAAGAGCACTTTTATTGTAAAACCACCCTGACATTCGGGTTGACATAATTAAATATACGGGTACATCCATCTCTCTCTCAGGGTCGTGTGCTCTTTAATAAGACATCTTCCCATTGGCCACACGCAGGACTTTAGAAAGCGGCTTCCAGCCTGATTGATTGGAGCTCCGTATATATAGAAATCAAATGAGGAAAACATTGATTAGGAAAGAGACGCTTTTCCTCAAATCGTAAGTGAAAGCAATGAAACTGAAATAGGGCACACAGCCAGAGTTTCTATGTCGGTTTCTTTCCAAAGTACAATGCATGTTTCCCCCCGATCATTTGCAGTGGGACATGTTTGGGTTAAACCCCCCAGTCACAAACACCCAATACGTGCTGTCTGACATTGGGATATTAACTAAAAAGTCTTAGGTTGGACAAAAAGGTCCAGGGCCCCGTTGTTGAAAGGTCCAGGACCAGGCATTAAGATCCTGATTCGAGACCAGCACGATTCCGGCTCACAGCTTGAATCCAGAATGGATGGCCACCACTCCGCCTGTCAGGTTGGAATAGCGGACCGAAAAAAAACCTGCGCCCTCAATCATTCCTTTGAAAGTTTCCTATAAAAGGTAGAGGAGAGAAACCGTTTGGTATAATACTAAGAACAGAATATCGCTAAATGTAGGTTGACACACTTAATCCATTTCAACAATACCAAGTAGTTGCAGAGAATATTCATGTAATCACATTTTCATAATTCCGGCCACATAGGTGCAGAAAATATAACTGAATCCGTCTAACCTGGTCTGGGAACTTCCTGATGCTCTCCACTAGGTACTGATAGGACTTCCAGTCGCCAGCAATCACCTCCCCGAGTACTGGAATTACCTGGAAGCTGTAGGCGTTGTAGAGCTGGGACAACAGGGGGTTGGCTACCTTACTAAACTCCAGACACATGAACCTACCTCCTGGCTTTAGAACCCGGAAAGCCTCCGTAAGAGCCTGGTTGAGAAGAGAGAAAAACATCTCATGTAATCACTTCAGAGACAGTCATGAAAGACTTGGTTGAATAAGAGTTGAGGAGGTTTATTGGAAATCTGAAGTGAGAACAGCTTAGATTACCATGTCGATGTGTGTGACGTTACGAATGCCGAAAGCAATTGTGTAGACATCAAACTGGTCATCCTCAAATGGCAGCTCCTCTGCATTTCCTACCACCCATGACAGACCTGCAAGACACACACACACACACACACACTTCTTAGTTGATGTAGATAAATAAAAATATACATGTAATGTCACAAACCTCTTAATAATAGCCCCGATAAATGTTCAACGGCAGTTCTAGGGTGAAAAATTTACTAAAATTAGAAGGTCTGTTGAGGTGACTAATACAGGACAGAGCAGTGACACTGTAGGACAATGTGACAAACACCACAACAGAAGAACTATATGAAAATGCTGAGGTGAAAGACGTCATCTCACTTAGGTATCAGTGACCCTAGTCTATTAGACAGAAAAGAGAGAGAAACCCTGGAAACAAACAGTTCTGCTACATCTAGCCCCCCTAACACCCCCACCACCTCCCTCCCTTCTACCTACCACACTCCTACCACCCACCTACCCACACTCCTACCACCCCCCTACTACCCTCCCTCCTACCTCCCTCACTCCTACCACCCCCCCTCCTACCTCCCTCCTACCACCCCCACTCCTACCTCCCTCCTACCTCCCTCAGTCCTACCACCCTCACTCATACCACCCCCCTACCACCCTCACTCCTACCACCCCCACTCATACCACCCCCACTCATACCACCCCCTACCACCCTCACTCCTCCACCCCCTCCTACCTCCCCCTACCACCCTCACTCCTACCACCCCCACTCATACCACCCCCACTCATACCACCCCCTACCACCCTCACTCCTCCACCCCCACTCATACCTCCCTCCTACCTCCCTCACTCATACCACCCCCACTCATACCACCCCCCTACCACCCTCACTCCTCCACCCCCACTCATACCTCCCTCCTACCTCCCTCACTCCTACCACCCTCACTCATACCACCCCCTACCTCCCTCACTCCTACCACCCTCACTCATACCCCCCCCCTACCACCCCCACTCATACCACCCCCCTGCCACCCTCACTCCTACCACCCTCACTCCTACCTCCCTCCTACATCCCTCACTCCTACCACCCCCACTCCTACCTCCCTCCTACCTCCCTCACTCCTACCACCCTCACTAATACCACCCCCTACCACCCTCACTCCTACCACCTCACTAATACCACCCCCCTGCCACCCTCACTCCTACCACCCCCACTCATACCACCCCCCTACCACCCTCACTCCTACCACCCCATACCTCCCTCCTACCTCTATCGAGGGCCATGCTGTCTGCTTTCTGTTTGCCCACTTTCAGCATCTCCTTGTTGATGTCACAGACCACGGCTCTGGACTGACGGGGTTCCACAGCTTCCTGACCGCGGGCCTCAAACCCGGTAGAGATGTCCTGCCACGAGGGCGTCTGGTTGGCCCGGGCCACTCTCCGTGCAACGCGCTCCTCCTGTGACCTCACATACTCCAGGAACCTGAACGAAATGTCACCTGGACAGGAAGAAGGGACGTGTATCAATAGACACTGAAGCGTTGGCTTTAGCTTGAGTGGGATTTGAACCAAACATGGGCTTTACATTGTTAATTGAGAGTTGCTGGAAAACAGCAGGTAAACTATCGCCGTCAAGCTGTTTATAGTCATATTTACAAATAGGAATGTTGAAGATCAGGTGTAGCAGATGGGATTAACCACATTTCAGGGGTTCTACTCCAAAAGCACCTCCTCTACATAAAGACCACTACTAAGAATACTCAAAAAGGTTACAGAGTAGACACAAACACACACATACATACACGTACCGGTCCCTCCAGCAACATCCAATAGTCGCATGCCCGGCTGGGGGTTCATAGCGTGGAGAAGCGAATCCTTCCAGAGCCGGTGGACCCCAAAACTCATAGCATCATTCATGAGGTCATACTTTTGGGCGACGCTCTCAAAGACCTTGTACACTGACGAAAAACACACAGCGACAGGTTGTTATGGGGACATTATTGAACAAGACGACACTTTACAAGTCCAAAACTCGATGGCCCCCAAATAACACCTGTCCCCCATACGACACCTGGATCCGCCCACATCCGGGTGACCGTGATATTATTGGTACTGGTTCAGCACTCACAACTTGATATGCATTTGCATACAACATTAAATAGAAATCAGGGTCAGAGTTCGCCACATCGTCAATACAACTGTACCTCTCTCTGTCTTCTCTCCTTCAGAAACGGTCTCGAAACCAAAATGTGTTGTTTTATTCGCGGCACCATCGCTGAAACTGCGGCCCCCGGATATACTGGGAGGACAACTGGACCTGACTGCTCGACATGATGACACGCTGGAGTTTATGTGTCGAGAGAAGCCACAAACTGTCCTGCAAAACAGAGACCTGACGGGCGCCGCCATATTGGATCTGAAACGCCTACCGCCTACGTCACACTACGTCACATCTAAAGGACCGAGAAATCTGTAGTTCCCAAGTTTCTATTATGCAGTTGCCTTGGGTGAAATAAAATGTAATTACGTTTGTAGAGTCATTTTAATTATATTTCCCCCTCAATTGAGTTTCATATTTTTGTGACTGATCCCCGTAAGGTAAATTCCTTATCACTAACCCAAAACCTGAGCCGAAACCTTAATTGTAACGTTTCCCATAAACCTGACACAATGCTGAAAATGACTTTTTTATTCATGGGAACCAGCAAAATGAACATGTTCCTTGTTTATGCATAGTGAGACATGTATACACTATTCCTTTTGTGGTTTCATAACCGTCCCACTCTAGTTTCTGACAGCCCTTTCCTGTACATCGATGGGGACCAAACCTTTTCTTTATTTCATGGGAACCCGACACCTGGGTCCATTGTTGGGTTTCTTAGAGACCAGGTCTCAGGTTTAGATGGAGAAGTCAGTGACAGTCTTTTCTCATGGCCTCTGCTACAGTGTATGGGACACTGAGAATAGAGGAACGAACCATGGACATCCCATTGGGATGCTGGAGACAACACTGGCTCTGTGTAGAAGAGCCTCCTTATAGGTGCCTGTGTTTCACACAGAGTTAGTAGAGCCCCAGGTGTAGTGTTACAGCCTAACAAAACCATGGCAGAACCAGCAGACCAGGCAAGCAAAACAAGCTTTTGGGATCCATTAAGGTTACATTATATAGCCAAAAGTATGTAGACAGACATTATCCTGGTCTCCGCCACACCCAGATTCGCTCAGCACTCTAGAAAACACGTTTCTATTGCCCTAGAGTCCAGTGATGTTGTGCTTTACACCACTCCAGAGTCCAGTGAGGTTGTGCTTTACACCACTCCAGAGTCCAGTGAGGTTGTGCTTTACACCACTCCAGAGTCCAGTGATGTTGTGCTTTACACCACTCCAGAGTCCAGTGATGTTGTGCTTTACACCACTCCAGAGTCCAGTGAGGTTGTGCTTTACACCACTCCAGAGTCCAGTGAGGTTGTGCTTTACACCACTCCAGAGTCCAGTGATGTTGTGCTTTACACCACTACAGAGTCCAGTGAGGTTGTGCTTTACACCACTCCAGAGTCCAGTGAGGTTGTGCTTTACACCACTCCAGAGTCCAGTGAGGTTGTGCTTTACACCACTCCAGAGTCCAGTGATGTTGTGCTTTACACCACTCCAGAGTCCAGTGAGGTTGTGCTTTACACCACTACAGAGTCCAGTGAGGTTGTGCTTTACACCACTCCAGAGTCCAGTGAGGTTGTGCTTTACACCACTCCAGAGTCCAGTGATGTTGTGCTTTACACCACTACAGAGTCCAGTGAGGTTGTGCTATACACCACTCCAGAGTCCAGTGAGGTTGTGCTTTACACCACTCCAGAGTCCAGTGAGGTTGTGCTTTACACCACTCCAGAGTCCAGTGATGTTGTGCTTTACACCACTCCAGAGTCCAGTGAGGTTGTGCTTTACACCACTCCAGAGTCCAGTGAGGTTGTGCTTTACACCACTCCAGCCGATGTCCATTTATTGAGGATCCTGACGCCCAATTGTGCTGATGTGCTTCCAAAAGCAATGTTTAAGCCTGTGGTCGATGTATACACCTGTGAGCAATGGGTGTGGTTGAAACACCTGAACTCAATAATTAGTAGGGGTGTCCACATACTCATTTAGTGTATGTGTGGTGAGTGTGTGTAGCACTGCTTTGTGTCTCTTTCCTATCTCTTCTAATGTACGGAGCAAGTCTCTCCCATTTATTGTACACTGTTTTCATTCATCCATTCTTCTAAATGGCCCATAGCTGGAACTTGTAGTGTGTAACACTGCAGGCCACCACTAGATGGAGTAAGAGGACAATCATTTATAGTCCCCAACCTGTGTGACACAGGCTCTATTGTTAATACATTCGGTGTTGCAGTACAATTCAACATTATACTTCCTTAAAATAAAGCCTGTCTCATTTTGGGCAATGTCTTTAATTTAATGAGGTTACTTTTTTAATCAGTTGATACCATAGACATTGGTGGACATCCAGAACTATAATTGCTCTATTTGCACAACTGTATATACGCTTACATATTGCTCTACATTCTGTAATCTGCTCTCACATCTAGACATTGCTCCTTTGCACTACTCTGATATATATGATACATCCTATATTTATCTATTACTTATGTCACTTGGCATGGTCTCTTTTCGAACTGTTAGTGTTGTGTGTTTTTTTGCTTAAACAGACTTGGCAAATAAACCCTTTTCAGATTCTGGGGTTATGAATAACCTCTTTAAATGAGTTATTGGTTCCAAAAATGTGTTCTTTCAAAATAAAATGACACAGCGTCATCCTGAAACTTTTAAATAGGATTAGTTTTTTATCCATTTTATAGCTTTTATTTCATAATCTTTGAGTCCTGTCGAGTTAGGTTAACCAGGACTTCTTGCCCTCTCTTTGATGCCCTCTAGCTACACACCATCCTCGATGAATGTTTCAGATTACAGCATATTGCCGTTCATGTTTTTCTCATTATGCGTCTCCAATTGAAACTCTGATCTCACACTCGAACAGAGGCAAAGGTTCATACATGGAGTCCCCAAACCACACCTAGGTTTGGTAGAGTTTGAAACCGTTCAAATACCATGAGCGTTTGCTTTAGTCTAGGGTGCCAGATGTGCAGTGTTTACTTTAGTCTAGGGTGCCAAATGTGCAGTGTTTACTTTAGTCTAGGGTGCCAGATGTGCAGTGTTAACTTTAGTCTAGGGTGCCAGATGTGCAGTGTTAACTTTAGTCTAGGGTGCCAGATGTGCAGTGTTAACTTTAGTCTAGGGTGCCAGATGTGCAGCGTTAACTTTAGTCTAGGGTGCCAGATGTGCAGTGTTAACTTTAGTCTAGGGTGCCAGATGTGCAGTGTTAACTTTAGTCTAGGGTGCCAGATGTGCAGCGTTAACTTTAGTCTAGGGTGCCAGATGTGCAGTGTTAACTTTAGTCTAGGGTGCCAGATGTGCAGTGTTAACTTTAGTCTAGGGTGCCAGATGTGCAGTGTTAACTTTAGTCTAGGTTGCCAGATGTGCAGCATTTGCTTACATTTTTAGATGATTCTATTGGTTGTAATACAACAGGCATGCTCTTGCAGCTAAAGTGCTATAAAGGATCCTGTGTGGTATCAGAACCGGGGTGTGGTCTGAACACTTACGACTGCATCTGCAGAACAAGAGATAAGAAAACATAATGGGTGAGGGAAAGAGATGTTGTGGGAAGAGAAAATCTAATTATGACACAGACAGGAAGAGGGAA
>CM055750.1:1897047-1912047 GCA_029465975.1 Dallia pectoralis | reverse complement strand
AATCAGCGTGGCAGATCTAGTATATATATATACTATAATTGTTTGTTAGCCACAAGCTTCATCAGAACAGATTCAAATGATGGTTGGTTGGATATTATGTCGGTTATAGTGCAGCTACACAACAGCTCTTCATTCAAAACACTACATGTATTATAGATGTAGTTCAGTAGGATGTTGGTGTATACATACTAGAGGTGTGTCCCTTGGTTCTTTCGGATCCGGCCCACTGACCTGGCACGTTGTGGTCCGGTTTACCGGGACTTGAGGTTATCACATAGACGATCGGCGAGGAACGCCCGTTTCCGTTCCCGTTTGACTTCTCTGTCACCCCGTTGAGCTGGGGCTTCACTGTACTTGTGTCATCATTTCCCTCCGTCTCCTCATCCATCGGCCGGGTGTCCAGACCTCTCAAGGCTGAAACAACAGTCAACAACAACGAACGTTAGAACGATTCCATTAATTTATTTCCCCAGCCGGGACACTTGGTTTTCTCCATGTCATATAATTACTTTCATGTTTAAATTGGCATGATGACTTTGAGGTCTTATTAGATTAAAACGTTCTTTCTGTGTTTTCGTTCGCCCTTTGCCTGACTTTTGTAAGAGTTAAAGTGTTTTTCCTCACATAACTCAACCTGAATATGATGTTTCCACATGTTCCTCATTTACCAATAAAATGCTGATTCGAATCTCGGTTCGGCCAAAAATTCCTGAGACGTCATCTGAGAGCGTTTATCCTCATCTGAGGAGAAAATTAACCTTGTAGCAGGCTGTACTGGGTTGATGTGCTAACAGGCTGTACTGGGTTGATGTGCTAACAGGCTGTACTGGCTTGATGTGCTAACAGGCTGTACTGGGTTGATGTGCTAACAGGCTGTACTGGGTTGATGTGCTAGCAGGCTGTACTGGGTTGATGTGCTAGCAGGCAGTACTGGGTTGATGTGCTAACAGGCTGTACTGGGTTGATGTGCTAACAGGCTGTACTGGGTTGATGTGCTAGCAGGCTGTACTGGGTTGATGTGCTAACAGGCTGTACTGGGTTGATGTGCTAACAGGCTGTACTGGGTTGATGTGCTAGCAGGCTGTACTGGGTTGATGTGCTAGCAGGCTGTACTGGGTTGATGTGCTAGCAGGCTGTACTGGGTTGATGTGCTAACAGGCTGTACTGGGTTGATGTGCTAGCAGGCTGTACTATGTTGATGTGCTAGCAGGCTGTACTGGGTTGATGTGCTAGCAGGCTGTACTGGGTTGATGTGCTAACAGGCTGTACTGGGTTGATGTGCTAGCAGGCTGTACTGGGTTGATGTGCTTTCTTTCTCTGCATCTCCCCCTCCCTCTCCTCCCGGAAAAAACGATTTCTTTACCTGACCTTTTCTTAAAACATGTTTCATAATATTATATATTATTTACTTTCCAAAGAACCTCAATTTCTGTTATTTGGTCTGAAAAAAGTCAGGATAGAGACATAACCAGGAGCGAACTGGAGGCCAGTCTCTGACTCTGACCTGACAATATTGAACAAAACAAGAGGAGAATTGTGGAGAGTGTATAACGCGTGAGTGTTTGTTTGGTGCATGTGTGTGTGTGTGTGTGTGTACCCAGAGGCCTTGTCGGTTCATAGCTTAAATGTCAACAATATAAACAAACTCATAGCTGCATGGCGCTCAGGACGCCTTCAGAAAATAGAACCGAAACAGAAGTCAATGTTTACACGTGTTCAGTTGACACGAAATATCTGCCATTTATATGTAAAATACTTCCATTCCATCCTGGTTCCTCTGTCATCGAGTACCGGGTTCATCTGGAACTTTTGGGAACTGTGTTCAATAAGGAGGTGAACGGCGCATAAATTATATAAAACAATTAAAGACAATTGGGTTGGAGGGCGGAGTGAATGGTTCAGTCTGAGAATATTGACATCCATATCAGATAAACCTTTTAGAAAATATTAAAGTCTCAGTCTGCCAGTCTGCACAATACTAATCCTAACATACAATGTGCCATTGTCCAAATACTTTACCAACATGTACCAGTGAAAATGGTCCAACCGACACTTTATATGCTACGTGCCGGGAATTTCAGTGTTCCGAGTTGTTTCGAATACGCATTAGCGACCTCCGTCTGGAGCTTGAGGTATAAGATAGAAAATGAGAAGAGAAAAGGTTTGCCGGCAGAGCTCTGAAACTCGCCAATCTGTCTCTCTCCCTATACCCTGGATACACTCGTGCGTGCTCCTACGTGCGTGCTCCTACCCTGGATACACACGTGCGTGCTCCTACAGCCCATTTGCCTAAACAATTCAACTGTGGCCGGGCGGTGAGGTTTCTATGCAAAACCCGGACGTGGAAGGAGGATGCTCACATGCACCTGTACATGCAAATGATTACTCCTGGGGAGAGATGAGTTGCTGTGGTTGTGGTGTGTGTGTAAGTGTGTGTGTTTGTTAGTGTGTGTGTATTAGTGAGTGTGTGTGTTCGTGTGTGTTTGTTAGTGTGTGTGTTAGTGTGTGTGCTAGTGTGTGTGTTTGTTAGTGTGTGTGTGTGCAAGTGTGTGTGTTTGTTAGTGTGTGAGTGTGTTAGTGTGTGTGTTAGTGTGTGTTTGTGTGTGTGTAAGTGTGTGTTTGTGTGTGTTTGTGTAAGTGTGTGTTAGTGTGTGTTTGTGTTAGCCTGTGGGATTCGCTGAGCTGCGACTGAAATGACTTCAATTCAAGCCCCAGGTGATAAAGGTCGGGAAAAGCTTGTTATCGCCCATATTTACTCCAACATCAACTTTTGTCAAAATGTTCCAACTGTTTTGACAACCTGCTGACAGAGTGAGGCGATATTATAGTTGGGTACGATGCCTTCATATAACGGTCCGTGTATTTAACGGCCAACGGATATTCGTTTTGAAGGGACATAAACAAGAACGAATATGGGCCCGTTTCTCATTTACCATGAGTTAATAGGAAAACGAAAAACGGAAAACAAACCATTATTCGTTTTTCGATTTGATATTAAAAAACGGAAAACAAAAAACAATCTCGTTATCCGTTTTTCTTTGATGTGTTTGTAAATGGAAATCGCAAATTAAAATACGTGTGTATAAGTGCTCAAAAGCGCATAAAGCCAACATGGAACATGGATCTTCCGCGCTGACTGGCCCGTGACGTCATGATGGACATGCGCACTAGCAATAATTTGTTTGTGTTGTCGTAGCAACCGATAGCACAGGGTCATGCCTAGTTTAATAACTCTGGATTCGGCTACTAGTAAATGTTAAACGTTTTGTTTTAAACAAGGACCCTTTAAGTCTTCAGGCTGGTAAGTTGATGTACCCCCCCAAAAAATGATCCGCTGAAATATAGAAGTGTCTTTCGCCATGCAAGTCTATGGGGAAAAGTCTTTCTGGGCCACAGGGTGCAGTACCACCCTTATCCGCTATGGGGTGCAGTACCACCCTTATCCGCTATGGGGTGCAGCACCACCCTTATCCGCTAAGCCCATGGTGGCTTTTAAAGATGGTGTCCTTCCTGGGGGCTTGCATACACACATGGATTCCCTTTTACGCACGTATTTTAATTTCAGATTTCCATTTACAAACACATCAAAGAAAAACGGATAACGAAATTGTTTTTTGTTTTCAGTTTTTTAATATCAAATCGAAAAACGAATAATGGTTTGTTTTCCGTTTTTCGTTTTCCTATTAACTCATGGTAAATGAGAAACGGGCCGATATTCGTTCTTGTTTATGTCCCTTCAAAACGAATATCCGTTGGCCGTTAAATACACGGACCGTGCGTAAAAGGGAATCCATGTGTGTATGCAAGCCCCCAGGAAGGACACCATCTTTAAAAGCCACCATGGGCATAGCGGATAAGGGTGGTACTGCACCCCATAGCGGATAAGGGTGGTACTGCACCCTGTGGCCCAGAAATACTTTTCCCCATAGACTTGCATGGCGAAAGACACTTCTATATTTCAGCGGATAGTTTTTGGGGGGGTACATCAACTTACCAGCCTGAAGACTTAAAGGGTCCTTGTTTAAAACAAAACGTTTAACATTTACTAGTAGCCGAATCCAGAGTTATTAAACTAGGCATGACCCTGTGCTATCGGTTGCTACGACAACACAAACAAATTATTGCTAGTGCGCATGTCCATCATGACGTCATGGGCCAGTCAGCGCGGAAGATCCATGTTCCATGTTGGCTTTATGCGCTGTTGAGCACTTATACACACGTATTTTAATTTGCGATTTCCATTTACAAACACATCAAAGAAAAACGGATAACGAGATTGTTTTTTGTTTTCCGTTTTTTAATATCAAATCGAAAAACGAATAATGGTTTGTTTTCCGTTTTTCGTTTTCCTATTAACTCATGGTAAATGAGAAACGGGCCGATATTCGTTCTTGTTTATGTCCCTTCAAAACGAATATCCGTTGGCCGTTAAATACACGGGTCTATAACCCACTAACAATATAACCTCTAACTTCACCTCAGGTGCTTTGACTGGTGAAGCAACAGTATACAATGGACATACCACTGTGTGTGATTGTGTGTGTGATTGTGTGTGTGTGATTGTGTGTGTGTGTATGTGTGTGATTGTGTGTATGTGGTCTGTCTGTGGTGTCTGTGTGAGAAATGACCTTGGTATGTGACAGCAAAGCCTTGAGCCTGGTTGGTTCCATCTGAGTAAAAGTAAACGATGACAAAGCCTCCAGTGATGTTGACCAGGTCTCTAGGTGGGTTGCGCCCATCAAACCTGGCCACCACCTGATTGGTGAAGCCATCCAGAACTTCAACCATGTCTTTCTGGTCCGAGATGTCAAAGAAGGTAAAGTTGAACAAAATCATGGAGGCTCCCGGGACCTGGTAATATCAAAAGGTAAAATCACGAACAGAATTTGTCTTCATACAAAACGATGAACAAGGAAAAAACATTTGAAACAGACGCGTAGGTTATAAACCGAACCAGATACCTGGACTGTCCAGTAGCAAACTCTCCCGGCGTGGTATTTGTCAGGGAAGTCAGGAGAGTAGATGACCCCAGAGGGGTCAGAGTAGTTGCCCCCGCACGACCCCACACGAGCTGGAACACGGGAAACACAGAAATATATTCAATCAATAACTGTGGAATTACTTCACATTGGTTAACAAAATGTCAGTAATTTCTCAAATACATACAAAAGTAGTTAGCCCACTATGTACATCCAAAGGGCACACTGATATTTGTATTTGTTTATGGGATTTGAACCAGCAACCTTTCGGCTACTGACTTATTCATCAAACCAATCTGTTGTCTGCCACTTGTCAAGTTAACAACATCAACTTTAATGTTTCTATAGAAACAGCCAGAAAATGATGAACAGTGAAGACACTAACTCATGGAGCCACAAACTGGAATGAAATGTTTTCAAAGCCATAGAATAAGACTATATTGAACGAGGCATTTTTCTTCATTGTTACAATTCTGTTCACAAAGGCTTTGAATTTTGAATATTACTTTGTGGCTGTCTGCCACCAACCTGAGAGCATCTCATTTGGCCTTTTGCAAAAACCAGCAAACCATCTCAAGACAACAAAAGACACAAGAACAATTCCACCTCAAGAATCTCTTCCCACTTGTGAAGAAGTCAAGTCTTTTACTTCTTTCAGACCTTGGCCTTAGCAGATGCCTTATTCTATGTGGAGAAATGAAGGATTTTGTGTATTTTGACTTCATCTCACAACAGTAAATCACGGTTCAGTACAAACGACTGCTTTTGAATGTGAAGCGTGATTCTCAGGCACTGAGCTAAGGCTTTCGTACGGTTGTCTGTAGCTCAGTTGTCTGTAGTTCAGTTGTCTGTAGCTCAGTTGTCTGTAGCTCAGTTGTCTGTAGCTCAGTTGTCTGTAGCTCAGTTGTCTGTAGCTCAGTTGTCTGTAGTTCAGTTGTCTGTAGTTCAGTTGTCTGTAGCTCAGTTGTCTGTAGGTCAGTTGTCTGTAGTTCAGTTCTCTGTAGTTCAGTGGACCGTATGAAGGCATATCTACTTACTGTCAAAGACGATCACCCATCCATCACCTCCACAAGGCTGGGTGTGGTCGCCGAAACAAACGTGGTTGCATTCCATGCTGGGCGTCTCGCCGTGGGGACGCAGGTCCAGGTCGTTGCCACAGAAACAAGCATAACCTGACTCCATCCCAGCCATCTACGCAACAGGGAGAGACATGGGAAACGAATAACTGTGATGTTCACGTTCAAAAGGCCCGCACCCTTAAAGAAAACAAAACATTTTCACATTTGAGCGAAGGAAGAAACATTGAGAGGCACCTCAAACACCTTTTGAGGGTTATGGACCTCATTAATCAGATATACTGTTGGAACATGAAGCGTACTTTCATACTAAAAGTGATACTCTTCCATTATTAAATTCGGTACAATCAGAAGTTTGATGATGATGTGGTGCGTATCTTGAGAGAATTGGAAAACATTCAGACACTCTTCACATGTACCAAATGGAACACTAGTGCCTAAACTGTGAACCTGCTCAACATAAGGTGAAGGCTGACATTCAGGACACAGCCCAACTCTGTCTGCAGTAATTAAAGGCTGCCTGCGAAACATCAAAGCCCTCAGAGAAAGACCGAAATAAAGCAGTCCAAAATAGTGTCTGCGTCTTACCTCGTTGTTAGAACACAGAAATGATTTCCTTAAACCATGTTGTGCACCAGGGCTCATATAGACCCCTATATAGTGCACTACTTATAGTGTACCAGGGCCCATATAGAACCCTATATAGTGCACTATTTATAGCCCTATACGCTCTCATAAATAAACACTAGGTTCTCATTTAGGAAGCCTGGATCCATTCAAACGTATTGACCTTCCTTTCACAATTCAGATGTAAACCAGCCCGTTTAGAGGCGGATCTTGACTAAGTGCTTCCATTGTCTCCAATTCAAAGAGCACTGTGTCATTTTCTTCCCATAAATGTATTCATACGAAGGTATCGCATCACTTCCCTCCATTCGGAACGTTTTCTCATTAAGCTGGAATTTATGGATCCTTTTCCCACCCGACCGACGTGAGAGACGGCCTCCTCGTCCTGTGTTTATCGGACAGAAAAGGCGTTCTACGCCACTGGAGGGAACGCCGACAGGAATTCTTCGGGTGACAGATCAGAAAGCGGTGAACCGGGCGTCTGAGTCACCGGCTGTGGTCCAAAATGGTTCCCTATATGTCCCGGTCAAAAGTAGTGTACTACATAGCAAATAGGGTGCTGTTTGGTTTGGATATTCTGACTGAGTGTTTTATTATAGTCAGATGGAGTCAAGGGACAATGATTTTTAATATACTTGTTTAAAAGACAATTAAAGTGCAGTGAGACATTATTGTGTCAGGCTGTCAGTTCCATCAACGAAGAGGTAATGGAGACGCGCACACACACACAGACACACAGACGCACACACACACAGACACACACACACACAGACACACACGCACAAAACAAAAGGAAAACGCGACCTTTTAAAAATGTTACCTTGTATTTCTGACTGCGACAGAAGCCGATGCAGTTCTGGATGGTGAGCTTGTTGGATGTCTCGCTGCTCCCTGTCAGGGTTGGAGGGTCACCGCTGTCCTTAAAACAACCCAGGTTCCCTGGCACTGATGAAAGAACAAGGAGGAGGGCAGAGGTTAGCTAGGCGCTACTTGCAGCATTCACTACATTTCCCATGATGCATCTTTCTAGAGATCTGAGAGAATTGCATAGCCTTTACCAGATTGCTTTTACCCAGAGAGATCCCAGAGGATCCCAGACGATCCCAGAGGAACCCAGAGAGATCCCAGAGGAACCCAGAGAGATCCCAGAGGAACCCAGAGGATCCCAAAGAGATCCCAGAGAGATCCCAGAGAGATCCCAGAGGAACCCAGAGAGATCCCAGAGGAACCCAGAGAGATCCCAGAGGAACCCAGAGAGATCCCAGAGGAACCCAGAGAGATCCCAGAGGATCCCCGAGAGATCCCAGAGGATCCCAGAGAGATCCCAGAGGAACCCAGAGAGATCCCAGAGAGATCCCAGAGAGATCCCAGAGAGATCCCAGAGGAACCCAGAGAGATCCCAGAGGAACCCAGAGAGATCCCATATAGATCCCATAGAGATCCCAGAGAGATCCCAGAGGAACCCAGAGAGATCCCATAGAGATCCCCGAGAGATCCCAGAGGATCCCATAGAGATCCCAGAGAGATCCCATAGAGATCCCCGAGAGATCCCAGAGGAACCCATAGAGATCCCAGAGAGATCCTTAATATCATTTCCACTGAGCCATAAAAACAACTAGGTTGAAGGGGTCATAGAGCAGTGGTTCTTAAAAAAAACACTTTCTATGAACGTACAGTTTTTTAGAACAGGTGTAATCTAGGAAAGTTGGTTCAGAGCCAGTCCTGATTAGCCAGAACAGGTTAGTTTAGCTCTGTCACCAGTATAATAATACTACAATTCCCAGGAGCCATCTGTCTCTCATAGAACAGATGTCATCCCAAGACACAGAGCATGAGCCCTCAGAGGGAGTTATAGAGGTTGTAGTTCTACAAGACTTCTGTCCTGTGTCCCTGTTGAGAGGTTTGTATCTTATATACTGTGATTAACACATCTGCACCAACGACTGGCCGATCTCCAGACAGACATGCACACACATGCAGAGACAGGCAGGCTCATACACACACACACACACACACACATTGACACCGCCTTAAAACAACAATGAGCTGTGTGGAGCGGACAGAAACAAATCTCCTCGAAGTTCCTCGTTGGCCCAGTTTGAGATTGTTTTGTTAATTGTAACAGGCAAAAAGTTTGGGAAAAATAGAGAGAGACAGACGTGAGGGCTTGAGAGGAGGTGAACGGGGGGGGGAGAGAACGGGAGAGGAAATGGTGGAGAAGAACACAACAGTGACAAGGTGTAATCTAGAGAATGTGTCTGGATGAGCTGCCTGTATTTGGATGACAGGTGATGGGGCAAATGATCAAAACACTGGAAGTATCACTGCTAGGGGGCTATTGCCTGTGTGTGTGTGTATGTGTGTGTGTGTGTGTGTGCATGTGCCTGTGTGTGTCTATGTGTGTGTGCCTATGTGCCTGTGTGCCTGCCTGTGTGTGTGTGTGATAGTCTGTCTGTGTGTGTGTGTGTGTCTGTGTGCCTGTGTGTGTGTGTGTGTGTGCGTGTGCCCTGTGCGTGTGCCTGTGTGTGTCTGTGTGCGTGTGTGTGTGTCTGTGTGCCTGTGTGTGCGTGTGTGTGTGTGTATGTGTTTGTATGTGTGTGTGTGTGTGTGTTAGTCTGTGTGTGTGTGTGTGTGCGTGTGCCCTGTGCGTGTGCCTGTGTGTGTCTGTGTGCGTGTGTGTGTGTCTGTGTGCCTGTGTGTGCGTGTGTGTGTGTGTATGTGTTTGTATGTGTGTGTGTGTGTGTGTTAGTCTGTGTGTGTAAAACCGTGTATATTTTCTAAACTAAAGTTGTAAGGAAAAACCCAAGCTAACTCACTTCTCTTCTAAAATGCCGTTTTTTAATCTGAATTCACTGTGAGTTCGTTAAACAGTGTGTGTAATGAGATGCTAAACTGTTAACATTGTGAATAATATCAGAACTCATCTTCCAAGATGAACAGACTCACCCCCGCAAGCCTGGACTCACATATCGGAAATACTACCGGATCCTTTGTTTCATTTAAATTCTAATTGTTTTACTTTCATTTCACTCCTATGTTCCGGGGCTAAAATAGATTAAAGAGAACAAAAGTAAAACTCTGCATCAAACTTGTTTCAATTCGTTCCAACGACCACATGGAATGTTCTATCTCACAGCTAAAAGTAAGGAGACCCCAGAGGAAATATGAAAAAGAACGAAAGACAGAGTGAGATAGAAAGAAAAACAGGGACAGTTGTTCTATCAGGACAAGTTTGAAAGCCAAGCCGATGATATAAGACGTTTAATACATCCCGAGGTGCCAAGTTCCAAGTCAGCTAATTCAACAGCAAATATCTGTGGCGTTTATCACACAAACAGCAGACAGCTGAATGGGATGGGGTAGACCTTATTCCCTTACCAATGAATGGAAATAATCAAAGCTGTAACCTTCAGCCAATCTAACTTAATGTTTATAGCTTATATCCTATAAACTCTTCCTGACATAATTAAAAGGTACTAGTCTAGTTCTAAAGAGTTTGGAGGGTTCCAGAACAGGCCCATGTTGACCAAACTGGTCTGGGGAAAATTCTTAAGATTAACTTGCAGCTGTTCTTGTATTTGTGTTGTTATATACAAGAACAGGTTTACAAAATGCATCTGTTCAAAAACTGATTTATAGAACTACATATTAATATATATATTAGAAGAGGTGGTTAAAGAGGTCAATGTGAGAACATGCTTTTACAATATGTTTGTTGTATGGAGGTTTGTTGGTAACTGCAAATTGCCATCATCGTGAATCAACTACATCACAATTAAAGAGTCAATCTGAGATGTCTGGCCTTTTGCCGTAAGATATCGAGATATCGAGCCAAAACAGGCCCCTAAAACTGTAGACCAATGATATTAAAATCTGTCACTCAAACGGGGTGGCAAATCGATCAGGACTTTGAATTAAGACACCAGGTGAGAGCAATTAACCAATTAGGTAAAACAGAATGCCAAGTCTCTGATTGGGCGGACAGAAAATGGTGTGTAAATGGGTTTAGGGGCCAGATATGAATAGCACTACTGAGGACTATAGATATATATCATATATGATGCTATAGATATGAATAGCACTACTGAGGACTATAGATATATATCATATATGATACTATAGATATGAATAGCACTACTGAAGACTATAGATATATATCATATATGATACTATAGATATAAATAGCACTACTGAGGACTATAGATATATATCATATATGATACTATAGATATGAATAGCACTACTGAGGACTATAGATATATATCATATATGATACTATAGATATGAATAGCACTACTGAGGACTATAGATATATATCATATATGACACTATAGATATGAATAGCACTACTGAGAACTATAGATATATATCATATATGATACTATAGATATGAATAGCACTACTGAGAACTATAGATATATATCATGTATGATACTATAGATATAAATAGCACTACTGAGGACTATAGATATATATCATATATGATACAATAGATATAAATAGCACTACTGAAGACTATAGATATATATCATATATGATACTATAGATATATATCATATATGATACTATAGATATAAATAGCACTACTGAAGACTATAGATATATATCATATATGATACTATAGATATATATCATATATGATACTATAGATATGAATAGCACTACTGAGGACTATAGATATATATCATATATGATACTATAGATATATATCATATATGATACTATAGATATGAATAGCACTACTGAGGACTATAGATATATATCATATATGATACTATAGATATGAATAGCACTACTGAGGACTATAGATGTATATCATATATGATACTATAGATATGAATAGCACTACTGAGGACTATAGATATATATCATATATGATACTATAGATATGAATAGCACTACTGAGGACTATAGATATATATCATATATGACACTATAGATATGAATAGCACTACTGAGGACTATAGATGTATATCATATATGATACTATAGATATGAATAGCACTACTGAGGACTATAGATATATATCATATATGATACTATAGATATGAATAGCACTACTGAGGACTATAGATATATATCATATATGATACTATAGATATATATCATATATGATACTATAGATATGAATAGCACTACTGAGGACTATAGATATATATCATATATGATACTATAGATATATATCATATATGATACTATAGAGATGAATAGCACTACTGAGGACTATATCATGATTGTGAACTTGGTCATCAAAATCACTTACTCTGGGAATGTCATGGCTTACTGAGCTATGATAAAGCTTCCACCTAAAGACCACCGATAAACAAGATCAACAATACATAAACTATGCGATTTGATGCGAATCCTCTTTCAGATCTCTTGAACGTGTCAGATGGGGTCCTTTGGCACCTTCACCAGATCTTTAGACATCTTGTTAGCGCACGCACTTCCCATTTAAGACTTAAAACCTGCAGTTTTTTTTGTGATGCATTCTATACCTCGAGAACTGGAGAGAGAAAAACAGCAAGGGACGAGTAGAGAGAGAGAGAGACGAATCCCGAATACGACCACACACAAGTGCACTCCCAGTCCCGCGGCTCGTCTCCACCGCGCCAACGTAAACGCTCCGGCTGACACGCTAGCTACGTAAACAGCGGCAGCCGCAGATGCATCCATGTTTGCGTAAGGTTGAAACACAAGCAGACCAAGGTTTTCTGGGAAGCCCACAAGAGATTTAAAGGCCACCACTGAACACTCACGATCAACGGGTATTTCCCACAGGACCACGTTCCCAATGTGTTGCTTTTGACCTGAGGAGTGCACTAACGTGGGGCCCTAGGGTGCCATTTAGAAAGCGTTTGCGTTCTCTCACTGGCCTGCTCGTCCGCCAGACGCCTCTCGCCCACATTTATGAACCACAGTCGGACAACACGCTCAGACGTAGGGTCGTGACGGGATGAAAGCAGAGCAGACGGTTGGACAAATAGGATGAGAGAAAACAAAAAGCCCTAGAGAAAGACAGAGAAAAGGAAACAGAGAACTATGAGTGTGATTGGAAGAAGAAGTCAACTACATGTCTCCTCCTCGCCAAATCAGCACGTCTGCCTTTTCTTTATGTCCATGACATGTCAAAGCCCCCTCGCTTTACGAGCAGATTAATGCCTCTGTCTGGCTCATTTAGCAAAAGCGGATAACGGTAGAACGTCAGACTGGAGGAATTACGAGGAAGATGAACCCACAAGTTTATAGACGATGTGACGGTGATGAGGATAAACGGGTTCTTGATGAAGGACTTCATTCTCCGCATGATGGGGGTAGGGCTAGGGTTAGGGTAAGGTTAGGGTAGGGTTAGGTTAGGGTAGGGTTAGGGTATGGTTAGGGTAAGGTTAGGGTAGGGTTAGGGTAAGGTTAGGGTAGGGTTAGGGTAAGGTTAGGCTAGGGTTAGGGTATGGTTAGTGTAAGGTTAGGGTTAGGTTAGTGTAAGGTTAGGGTTATGTTAGGGTTAGGTTAGGGTAGGGTTATTATTGAGTCACTGCTAAACCAGCCAGGTAGGCAGCAGGTACCACATCTAAAAGGGTTCCAACCAGCAGGCAATGAATCAGCGGATAGGATGGGTTCCCTTTGACAAGAAGATTGGAGACTAGCGTCAATCTGTATCTGTCATTGTCCTGTCCTCCTGTCATCTTAGAGGTAACAGCTGCATGTGGATCTGTAAGGTAGATGGGGGGTATGGTGTGTGTGGATCTGTAAGGTGGACGGGGGGAGGAGGTGTGTATGGTGTGTGTGGATCTGTAAGGTGGACGGGGAAGGGGGGTGTGCATGGTGTGTGTGCGCTGGATGTGATATTGGCACAATTTTTGCTTGTTCGAAGCTCGTTTGTGATCAGAAACTACAATAAAAGGCACGTTAGCTACATTGTTCGTTAGCTACATTGTTCGTTAGCTACATTGTTCGTTAGCTACATTGTTCGTTAGCTACATTGTTCGTTAGCTACATTGGTCGTCAGCTACATTGTTCGTTAGCTACATCTGCTGCACAGATTCAAGCTGAGCAACAAGTGCAACATGCATGTAATGAAATAAAAACCCACATGGACGTGCGTGGTCACACTTCAAAGGAGTCAACGGAATCTGGTTTAAGGAAAGAGGGGAAAGAGAGAGAGAAGAATAAGTAGAAACAATGTGCCCAAAGGACGGAAACTGCAGCCAGACAGGACCAGATTGGACAAAAGAAGGAATGGGGCACACACAAGGACACACACAAGGACACACACAGAGACACACACACACACACACACACACAGAGAATCATCACAACCGTCTATGAATAAATCAGGTACCACAGCAAGGATACATTTCAAACAACAGCAGATAAAACAACAGAAACAAACGTCAGAATGTGTCTGTCTGTAACAGGACGAGAATGTTTCTGTAACAGGACGAGAATGTGTCTGTAACAGGACGTGAATGTGTCTGTAACAGGACGAGAATGTGTCTGTAACAGGACGAGAATGTGTCTGTAACAGGACGAGAATGTGTCTGTAACAGGACGAGAATGTGTCTGTAACAGGACGAGAATGTGTCTGTAACAGGACGAGAATGTGTCTGTAACAGGACGAGAATGTGTCTGTAACAGGACGAGAATGTGTCTGTAACAGGACGAGAATGTGTCTGTAACAGGACGAGAATAGGCTGTAACAGGACGAGAATAGGCTGTAACAGGACGAGAATGTTTCTGTAACAGGACGAGAATGTGTCTGTAACAGGACGAGAATGTGTCTGTAACAGGACGAGAATGTGTCTGTAACAGGACGAGAATGTGTCTGTAACAGGACGAGAATTTGTCTGTAATAGGACGAGAATGTGTCTGTAACAGGACGAGAATGTGTCTGTAACAGGACGAGAATGTGTCTGTAACAGGACGAGAATGTGTCTGTAACAGGACGAGAATGTGTCTGTAACAGGACGACAATTTGTCTGTAACAGGACGAGAATGTGTCTGTAACAGGACGAGAATGTTTCTGTAAAAGGACGAGAATGTGTCTGTAACAGGACGAGAATGTGTCTGTAACAGGACGTGAATGTGTCTGTAACAGGACGAGAATGTGTCTGTAACAGGACGAGAATGTGTCTGTAACAGGACGAGAATGTGTCTGTAACAGGACGAGAATGTGTCTGTAACAGGACGAGAATGTGTCTGTAACAGGACGACAATTTGTCTGTAACAGGACGAGAATGTGTCTGTAACAGGACGAGAATGTGTCTGTAACAGGACGAGAATGTGTCTGTAACAGGACGAGAATGTGTCTGTAACAGGAC
>CM055750.1:1889547-1892047 GCA_029465975.1 Dallia pectoralis | reverse complement strand
GTAATAACACGATAAGAAACCATAATGTGCTCACAACAGCATAACACTGCATCATCATACCTTACAGCCACATCATAATGCCATATAACAGCTTAATAACTAAGCTGACTGTATCATAAACCATTATAGCCGCATCATAAAGCATTATAACAGCCTGCAAGCACTTCATAACGACGTCATTGTTCATTACAAGCCGACACGACAACCACTTGCGCATGACATCAGTCGAGTGTAACGAGAGGGCCTACATAGAGTGATCACCTGAAGCTACTGAACCACACGGGTCTCAGTTTCGCCCCACAATGGAGCCCGTTGAGCCGACTGAACAATGGTCCCAGTGCTCCCTGGGACCCAGAATGGCTAATCAGTTACACCGGCCTGAATGGAGGGAGAGTTCTCCGGCTCAGGTGTCCCGTGATTCTGAGGGGAAATTAGCTGAAATTTTACCTGAACAGTTTCAACCCCTAGCCCAGAGCGTGACGCTTCCTCCTGGTACTGATCTAGGATCAGCGTGGCGTCAACGAACCCAAGTCTTACACATTTATCGTGAGAAATCTGAACTGACCTCAGATCAGTGTTTAGGGAGAATTTGTTAGACGTCGGGCTGCTTTTCACCTATAGTGGCACCAGTCTTGATCCCAGACATCCCAGCCTCCAAAATCACGGAAGGCCTCGGGGAAAAAATCTGTCAGATCTTTAGGATTCTTCATCTAAGGGCTGCACTTTTTGGTTGTTACAATTCGTTAAGACACATTTAAAACAGGGGAGTTAATCCAATTAATCGGTACATAACCAATTCAACCTATTCTCTATCTGATCACCAACATTAGTCAACTTTTTTTCACGGTTTCCATAATCTTGCTGTGAAACGTGACAATAAATCAATGAAGCACGTCGTAAAAAGAAAACGTGGTAAGGATGTTTTGAAGCAGTAGGCACCTTCAGCAGTCCGCTGTCATCATCAATCAATCACAAAGACACAGCCTTCGGCGACTAACCTTTGAACATAAACGCAGAGCAAAAATGTCTCATCAAGGTCTCCGTGTCGACCGATATGGATCTACAAAGTTACCTTTTTGAAAAACACGATTTACACGAAGCGTCATTTTTACTATGGAGAATTGCAGGTGCGAATTTAGCATGGAGATTGACCTATATATTTTATTGCATTACAAAAAAACACCTGGAGAGAAACACATTGAACCGTATCCGAATAATTAAAGCATCAGACGCTCTCAGGATACGCTTGACACGTCAACTGCACTGAAGAACAATGTCTAGCTCTTTAAGAATGTGTGTTATGCTTGACTGTAGGCCAGGGTGAAATGATTCAGTGTTAATGGTACAGTGTTAATGATACAGTGTTAATGGTACAGTGTTATTGATATGGTGTTAATGATACAGTGTTATTGATATGGTGTTAATGACAATAAGACATTATCCAACCAACCCAACAAACAGACCGTCTCCTTCTTTGAAGCAAAAATGTAAACATTCTGGAAAGAACAAAGTACAATACTGGGAAGACAAAGATATGGTGTCTGAGGGTTGGAATTTATCACAGAGCCGGTTTGTCCCGGACATCACGATAGTTGTTGAGAGGAGCTCTTCGCCTCGCTGACTTCAAAGTCTTCAAGTTTCTTTTTGTTGTTGTTGCACAAAACGCTTTAGATTACATTGTGTGTGTGTGTGTGTGTGTGTGTGTGTGTGTGTGTGTGTGTTGCTCCTGTACAACTGGCTCGCCCTGAGCCTGTCTCACCATGCAGGAAGAGTGTGTGTTGATGCTTCTCAAGTAAATGCAAGTCAGTCTGGAAGCTCTCAGGACTGGAATGTTCTGCAATTGGATAAACCCAAAGCTGGATAAACCCAAAGCTGTACCGGCACCGCATGCCTAGTGCCTGTAACCAATTGTTCTTCAGAAGCGGTGACACATTCTCTGGTAAAATGTTCTTTAGCTAGTATTTGCCCAAAGGGTGGGTGACAGGGTCAAGTTCATTAACTGGAAAATGTTCACAAAAAACGATCTTGCAGAAAGGGTAAAAGGTTGTATCAGGCCCAATGTATGACAGAATTGTTTCTGCCTGGAGAAGAGTACATTTTTAAGGCAGGTTTTCTCTCAGACCTTATATCAAAGCCTCTGTGCGTAACACATTAAATAAAGCCTGAAATGTCCTTAGTAGGATAGACCAACGCAGGTAATGTTACTCATTAATCTATTTGTCATCATCTCAGAGGGCAGATAATGGTTTGCAAGATAATGTAGATCCCTTCCAGTCAGCGTTTTTGCTAAAGGTCAAAGTTTACCCGTTGATCCTCCAGCCTTTGTGCATTTGGGCTGAAGAATTTGAGAGATAAATGGAGGTGCGTCATCTCGTCTTTCTCCCTTATTCACCTATCTTTCCCTCCATCTCTCTCTCTCAACTGTCTCTCCATCTCTACATCTCTCTCTCTCTCTCTCTCTCATCTGTCTCTCTCTCATCTGTCTCTCTCTCTCTGTCTG
>CM055750.1:1762047-1872047 GCA_029465975.1 Dallia pectoralis | reverse complement strand
GGCCAAGCAGAGTATATTTTACTAAGACAGGAAAAATAAACCCTGAATAAACAGAGCTAAGGCTGATGAGACCCTAATAGCAGAGCTGTAGTACTCGAGACCGGTCTCGGTCTCGAGACCGGTCTCGAGACCACTTTTTTAAGGTCTCGGTCTCGTCTCGGTCTCGGCCACCTTCGGTCTCGGTCTCGTCTCGGTCTCGGCCCCCTTCGGTCTTGGTCTCGTCTCGGTCTCGGCCCCCTTCGGTCTCGGTCTCGTCTCGGTCTCGCTTTAGGTGGTCTCGAGCACAGCTCTGCCTAATAGCGTCTCCCTGAGGCGGTGAAGGAGGATGGGGAACTTGTTCTGGCTAACTGGCCCCTAGTTTAAACAATGAAATTACATTTCAAACCCTCCGCTACATGCAGTTTGTCACAGAAGCCTACAGCACAATTGTCTGTGGATTAAAGCTTTTCTCGGCTGTTGTCTTATCTCTTAACTCTGCCTGCTCTATCATCCATTTGCCCGGAGAGACAACGCAAGAAGGTCCATGTTCTCTCTCTAGTTGGTGAGGTGCGTGTGGAGCTAAACATCGTTCAGAACAACCCAGTTCCACAGAGCCTTATGAAGTTGGCCTGCGTACAGATGAGCGTTTAAGAACTGAGGGAGAGACAGGTCCGCGGCTCTGGTCAACGCCGGCTGTGTGTCCGTTGGCAGACATAAAGGAATCATTGATTCCTATTGTTTCGTATTGGTCTGCCTGATAAAGCAATTCTTCACCCGAACGCAGCAAAAAAACAAATTGCTTTCGGTCCTCGTATCGCCCCGTTCTTGATGGCGTTTTTCTTTCAATATGACAGTTTTCAGGTATCATTCCTTCCACATCCCATGCAAGAAGTGACATGGGAACATATTTGATCATGTTCCACGCTAATAATTGAATCGTTTGTATTCTTGTGGGGAAAACAGACAGGTTGACTCATCAAACCTGGAGGGGGCTCCAGTGGCACTCAGTTCCACTTTGACTAAAAGCCGTTCACGGCCCTCACCATTGTTGGTTCGGCCCGATCCATCAACAGAATGACAGCCAGACCGTTCCAACTGAAGCCGAGGGGTGTAGGATTTCTGTCATTTTGATACGGCTCTATTGTATGCTAACTGTAAATGGCTCGTCTCCTACTCTTAATTAGGTCTATCACTGTCTAGAGGAGGCCAGTGTAACACAATCTATACACACACGTCCGGGGGAATCGTTCATGCAGAGATGATTGTGAAGTTCTGGGACACACGCCTGTTAAACATCGGCCACTGCTATTGGCTAATGTGTTCTTATTTGCAGACGGCCGATGTCGGTCACAAAGCAAACATCGTCCGATACCGATGTGCCGTCGATGCATCCGTGGATCCCTAAAAGAAATGATTGGGAAACTTTGGATTTTCCGCTGGTGTGACCCGGTATAGAGGGGAATAACAAACACCATGTAAATATGACTGTGCTTAACCATCCACTTTGGCAAACATGTACAACATGGGAGCCAGAGGCATTTGCTATCCACAGAACCAATTAAAAACTTCTCATCTCTGAAACAAATTAGAAACAAATGCTTTTCAGGTCGTAAATTCCCAGTAATCTCGAGCCGCAGTTGCTACACCCCGTCTGTTTTTGTTGTCTCAACTGCGTGGTTATTTGCGTGCTTGCGAGCATGTCGCGAACGGGCCTAGTGACCGGTGACCAGATTTGATGGCCCTGGTGCCAAAGCATTTATGAGTCATTATCGAGCCCTGTTCTCCGCTGAGGTCGTCTCAGAGACTACGCTGCCCAGGAAGTGTGGAGACTGGCTTGACAAACGGGTCCTGTGTCTGTCCTTCAAACTGGGACCACCACACACACACACACACACGCGCGCATACACACACACGTGATTCAAATGAGCTATGTCGCCTGGTTCACAAAACAATGGGGAAAGGAGAGGAACTCAATACGACTCCGACTTGGACACTTTGCTGGGAGTTCATTATATTGATGTTCGGTATGAGAGCTTTGGGTTCTTCCTGCTGCCGCTGGCAGTTCCGTCCCGTCTGTGGCGAGGCAGGCTAACCCTTCCAGTACGAGTTGGTAAAATATGTCTGTGTTTCCCTGGCGGTCGGTCCCAGGGTTTTGATGTGGTCTCGGGCCACCATTTGCCTGCAGTGGGGAAGAGAAGTAGCAGGTCTGCAGAGAATCAGAGATTACTAAGGCCCTTGTTAAGACGAATGGAGCGTTTTAAAGGCCTGCGGAGCCCAGATGGGAGGTGGCCCCACACAAGACCTGCAGTGGGCCATAAACTGGAGAGATAAAAAATAGTGCACTTCTTTTGACCAGGGCCCGTTAAAAGTAGTGTACTATAATCGGGCAATAGGAAACTATTTAGGACACACATCGGTTATGTCCCTTGCCTTCTGATTGGTGGCTATCTAACAACCTCTCCTTCCTAGAGTTCCACTAGAACTCTAGGAAGGTTCCACTAAAGTTCCACTAGAGTCACATGACCAGGGCCGTTCATGCGGTCGCTTCACAGCCGAACGGGAAACAGAACCAGATATCATGGCGCGCATGAAAGACAGATACTGAAGGCTCGAAATAGAGGAAGAAAAAGGGGGGGTGGGACAAGTAAAACTATTGTAAAGCACATGCAAGAACCTCAAATAGAAAAGTCCGGGAAAGGGGAGGCAGTGAAGGGAAGGACTAGCCGCAAACCCAAACCGATAAAGTCCTGCTCTCCCAGAATACCACACAAACCCAGGAAACAAGAGCGGACTCTTAAAAAGGAAAGATGGGGAGCATAATTCGCTGAGAGCTAATCGCCCTGTTATTAGATTGGTCAGGATCTGCGGGCTAATTACTTCCATACTGAGACTTCAAATAGCGATGGAACGAGAAAGACAGTGACAGGAAGAGACGCGAGAGAGAGAAGTAAAAAGCGGGAACCAAAAGAGAGGTCATTTGATCTTATTGGGAAACTGGCGTGGAGCTCTGGCACTGGAGCTCTGGCTAGCTACGTTGCCACAGTAGAAGGCACGACCCTGGATGAATCCCTGCGTTAGCTTGTCACAAAGATCCGTTCGAACTCTGATCAAGCTTCCAGAAGCATCTCTCTTTCTCTGTCTTTCTATCAATCGGTCTGTTAGCATGAAGCGCAAAAGAAAACCTACAGAAGACAGAATGTTAGTATGAGCAACAGACAGCGTGTGTCCTGATCTACGACTACCGTGCTACTGACATTCATCTGGAAACTCCCAGCACCTCAGAAGACACGTGAAACACACACTTGAAACGCACACTTGAAACACACACTTGAAACACACACGTGAAACACACACGTGAAACACACACGTGAAACACACACGTGAAACACACGCAAAACACCCGTGAACACACGCGGAACACACGCGAATAACAAATGTGAAACACTGGCTAAATAATGAACATGTTCCCCAATTGCGTACAAAACAGCGTTGCCCTGGATACCGGGTGTGTGTACACATCAAACCTCAGCCCGCATCTGGGGCCTCTGGTTTAGTTAACTGCTGTTAGCGGCTGGTAGCCATTACAGATCTGGTGCCTGTGACCATGGCAACCAGCAGAGCCTGGGGATGCAGGATTGGGTCGGTCGGCTGAGAGGCCAGGACCAGCTGTGGGCTAGAGATCCAATCTGTAGAACTGACTGCGGAGACGAGGGCCTCGGAGGCTAACGACCTAGCATCTCTCCAACACAGACACACACTCAGGCTAACGACCTAGCATCTCTCCAACACAGACACACACTCAGGCTAACAACCTAGCATCTCTCCAACACAGACACACACTCAGGCTAACGACCTAGCATCTCTCCAACACAGACACACACTAAGGCTAACAACCTAGCATCTCTCCAACACAGACACACACTCAGGCTAATGACCTAGCATCTCTCCAACACAGACACACACTAAGGCTAACAACCTAGCATCTCTCCAACACAGACACACACTAAGGCTAACAACCTAGCATCTCTCCAACACAGACACACACTCAGGCTAACGACCTAGCATCTCTCCAACACAGACACACACTCAGGCTAACGACCTAGCATCTCTCCAACACAGACACACACTCAGGCTAACGACCTAGCATCTCTCCAACACAGACACACACTCAGGCTAACAACCTACCATCTCTCCAACACAGACACACACTCAGGCTAACGACCTAGCATCTCTCCAACACAGACACACACTCAGGCTAACGACCTAGCATCTCTCCAACACAGACACACACTCAGGCTAACGACCTAGCATCTCTCCAACACAGACACACACTCAGGCTAACGACCTAGCATCTCTCCAACACAGACACACACTCAGGCTAACGACCTAGCATCTCTCCAACACAGACACACACTCAGGCTAACGACCTAGCATCTCTCCGACACAGACACACATTCAGGCTAACGACCGAGCATCTCTCCAACACAGACACACATTCAGGCATCCTTGCCAAACGCGTCTCTGTAGTACCTATAAAACATGTCTGCTTCTCGTTCTAGTTGGGTTTGCATGTCTGGGTACTAACATGGCCCCTATAACAAACTTCTGGCGATTTTGCCCTGGCTGAGGGATGACGTAGTGAACCGCACGACTGGATGAGACCGTGCCCAGAACCCGGTCCTCTGATGAGAAGTGGAACTGAAAGGAAGGACTTGACACCCATCAACCCGAAGCAGGGCATGCCATTGTGACACGGGGGAGGACGTGTGTCACGTTAAATTATCTCCCCCCACCCGGTGCTACTCCTATTCAGTTCCCCCCGTTTCATCTGGAATCCCTCTGCTCCAGCCATCTGCTGTCAATGTGACGAAGAGGAAGAGGCATATTTGTGCACACAAAGGCACGCGTACTAAAGCGTACACTCACGCACATATACATACGCTCACTCACACTCACACACACTTCACCTCTAACACACACACACACTTCACCTCTAACACACACACACACTTCACCTCTAACACACACACACACTTCACCTCTAACACACACACACACACTTCACCTCTAACACACACACTTCACCTCTAACACACACACACACACACACTTCACCTCTAACACACACACACTTCACCTCTAACACACATACACACACTTCACCTCTAACACACACACTTCACCTCTAACACACACACACACACACACTTCACCTCTAACACACACACACACACACACTTCACCTCTAACACACACACACTTCACCTCTAACACACATACACACACACACTTCACCTCTGCCTGCCTTTCCCCATTACTGAAGGGGTGCCATCCTTTCTGGGATAAATCCTCCATGTCCCGAGCCTTTAGAAACTAAATAGACGTGGGTTAGCAGGTTAAACAAATAGTGATGGGGAAATGTCCCTCTCACCCCACCGTCCCCCATACTCAGTGCAGTAACCGCCATGCTCACTCTAAACCAACTCTGACACTAAAGTAAACAATGTGGAGAGAGGGAACGGGGGAGAGAGGGAGGGGAACGGGGGAGAGAGGGAGGGGAACGGGGGAGAGAGGGAGGGGAACGGGGGAGAGAGGGAGGGGGACGGCGGAGAGATGGAGGGGAACGGGGGAGAGAGGGGAACGGGG
Source organism: Dallia pectoralis (assembly GCA_029465975.1). Lineage (NCBI taxonomy): Eukaryota > Metazoa > Chordata > Actinopteri > Esociformes > Umbridae > Dallia > Dallia pectoralis. The sequence goes on along the minus strand of CM055750.1, from coordinate 1,866,422 downwards.
GAGAGAGGGAGGGGAACGGGGGAGAGAGGGGAACAGGGGAGAGAGATAGGGGAACGGGGGAGAGAGGGAGGGGAACGGGTGAGAGAGGGAGGGGAACGAGAGAGAGAGGGGAACGGGGGAGAGAGAGAGGGAACGGGGGAGAGAGAGAGGGCAACGGGGAAAGTGGGAGGGGAACGGGGGAGAGGGAGGGGAACGGGGGAGGGAGGGGAACGGGGGAGGGAGGGGAACGGGGAGGGAGGGGAACGGGGGAGAGAGGGAGGGGAACGGGGGGAGAGAGGGAGGGGAACGGGGGAGAGAGAGGGGAACGGGGAGAGAGGGAGGGGAACGGGGGAGAGGGAGGGGAACGGGGGAGAGGAACGGGGAGAGAGGGAGGGGAACGGGGGAGAGAGGGAGGGGAACGGGGGAGAGGGAGGGGAACGGGGGAGGGAGGGGAACGGGGAGAGAGGGAGGGGAACGGGGACAGAGGGAGGGGAACGGGGGACAGAGGGAGCTAGAGAGGCGTGGCGAAGCTCTTCTGCACGTTCCAAGGTACACAATTAGGGGGTTTGGGAGGGATCCATCTGAAATTGTAAACCGAACCGTAAATTAGGTGGATGCACGGAGAGCAAAGACAGGATGAAAGAGAGAGAGAGAGGCAGTCAAGGGGGAAGAGAAAAACACAGACACGAGAGAGATAATACTTCACAGAATGTGCCAAAAAGTAACAGCAGAAGAAAACGGGGGGAGGGAGGGGGCTGTACACCATCTTTCATTGTTCGTTCAAAGCCCGACGTTTCACCATGTTGTGAGATTCTCCAGTAAATGAACACATGATTTACTTCACGTTTCCTATTGTTATCGGAGGACACATCGAGGTGATGAACTGAACAGGCCAGGCAGGCTTCACGAACAGCTAGCTAGCCCACCCCAGGCCAGGCAGGCTTCACGAACAGCTAGCTAGCCCACCCCAGGCCAGGCAGGCTTCACGAACAGCTAGCTAGCCCACCCCAGGCCAGGCAGGCTTCACGCACAGCTAGCTAGCCCACCCCAGGCCAGGCAGGCTGGAGCACGGAGAAACCAGATTAGGGCTATGGCGCGTCTGCACTCTGGGCCCCTATACCTGTAGACAACAACAAAGCTTGAAGAAAACGAAGAAAACTGAGACTAATGTATTTGTCTTATGCTGGTACAGCAACATGTACACACAATGGTGAACTTACACACAGACGGATTTGTCTTATGCTGGTCCAGAAACAGTTACACACACGTGTGTGTGTTCGTTCTTCGTGATAACTGCAGGAGTATGATGTGATAGGCCGACACTGCATGACAACCCAAGGTTGCTAAAGTCTGTTAGAGCAAACGCATGTCGATCATATACTCGTTGTTAAATAAAACGAGAGACATCTTGTCCCAACATCAACTGTCACAGGAATCTGTCTGCTAGCCTGGACTCTTTCTCCACTCTTTATATTTTTAATTCTCTATATTCTGAATTCGTCCCATTCTCCTCTTCTCCCATATCGCCCTCCTTGTTTCAGCACTGTTAGAAAGGATGTGTGCGATTTCGACCGGCCGGAGAGCAGCGGTTGCGAAAGTGATTTTTAAACTGCACACTATTTAAGAGGACACAGACAGTATTGTTTCAACTTCCCAATGGTGGCGATTGTGCCATTTATTAACTCTCACCCACTACTGCGAGAAAGATGTGTGCATGTGTGTGAGTGTGTGTGTGTGAGTGTGTGTGTGTGAGTGTGTGAGTGTGTGTGAGTGTGTGAGTGTGTGTGAGTGTGTGTGAGTGTGTGTGAGTGTTTGAGTGTGAGTGTGTGTGAGTGTGTGAGTGTGTGAGTGTGTGTGAGTGTGTGAGTGTGTGAGTGTGTGAGTGTGTGTGAGTGTGTGAGTGTGTGAGTGTGTGTGAGTGTGTGAGTGTGTGAGTGTGTGTGAGTGTGTGTGAGTGTGTGTGAGTGTGTGAGTGTGTGTGAGTGTGTGAGTGTGTGTGAGTGTGTGAGTGTGTGAGTGTGTGAGTGTGTGAGTGTGTGAGTGTGTGTGAGTGTGTGAGTGTGTGAGTGTGAGTGTGTGTGAGTGTGTGAGTGTGAGTGTGTGTGAGTGTGTGAGTGTGTGAGTGTGTGTGAGTGTGTGAGTGTGTGTGAGTGTGTGAGTGTGTGAGTGTGTGAGTGTGTGTGAGTGTGTGAGTGTGTGAGTGTGTGTGAGTGAGTGTGTGAGTGTGTGAGTGTGTGAGTGTGTGAGTGTGTGAGTGTGTGAGTGTGTGAGTGTGTGTGAGTGTGTGTGAGTGTGTGAGTGTGTGTGAGTGTGTGAGTGTGTGAGTGTGTGAGTGTGTGAGTGTGTGTGAGTGTGTGAGTGTGTGAGTGTGTGTGAGTGTGTGAGTGTGTAAGTGTGTGTGAGTGTGTGTGAGTGTGTGAGTGTGTGTGAGTGTGTGAGTGTGTGAGTGAGTGCAAATATGCTTCTTCCTTTGCCGGTGTTACTGTCCCAAAGGATATCTGCCCACTATGCTGTCAAATGAATCTTGGATGGCCAGTGTGTTCCAGGCATTCAAACGCTGCGATCAAAGTGCTGAAACATATAAGGTGGGTCAGCCTGTGATTTCTACAGTCCGTTAAACCAATATGACTTCCGGACATTCTGAGGAAAAGCGATGTGTGGAAAAAAAAAACGCATGCTTAGTGAATCTCTGGACAATAGAATAGCGTTTACAGTGAACGTCCATACTGTTGGATTGTATCAGGTGCTGCGATTCTGTCTTTCACGCAGCTCGTCGATCCAGGCCGCTCATCAGTGAACACGTGAGGGCACACTCACCCACCTGACGACTTCAGATAGCATGTATGGCCGAGCCGCCCTGGCACGCTAACATCAGGAATTCCCCGCTGACGAGGCTTTCGCGCTACCCTGGTGACCCCGACCAAGTAGCGTCACATACGGATAAGCAGCACAGTCAACCTAGGAAATCTGCACTGTCATCAAGCTATAGCGATTGAAAGATAAAAAGCAAAAAGCAGACCCCTCTGTGACTCTCTAAACAAAGGTTTACTGGTACTCCAGTCATCAAAGGATTGGCCCCGATGACAAACACACCTCACAGAAAGAGAGAGACTCAATCTGTCCATCGTTGCCAATGAATCAATTTGAATATATGTTAGCAAGAGAGCTAATAGCTGCAAACAAACTGTCCCTAGAACTGCTCAGAAACCATTGCCCTGCATCCCCCACCCCCAGTACCCCCCCCCCCAAACCATATGTAATCAACATACCAGAGGCTAGCTGGCCTACCGGAGCATAAAGAGGACGATAAGAAACAGGTGTGTTTCAAAACTAAGACTTTCCTCCTCACATCTTTTCTCCATCTCCTCTCTCTCTCGAAATCTCTTTCTTGTCCTCTCTTTCTCTCATTCTCCCTCCCTCTCTCTCCCTCTCTCTCTCTCTTCCCGGTGTAATTACAGGGCTTGAGGAAGATGAGGCCATGAGGGTAAATACATGGCCTGAACCAGGGTGAGTCTAGTGTGAACTCCATTAGAAATGCAATCCAAAACCAATGCTAACAACCCGAAATGTTACAGAGAAATGAGCAGTTCATCATGACTCTGCTCTAATACAGATACTGTATTATTTATTCATTCATTTTTGAATGTTATATTGATGCTTTAATCGAACCACGGCAAGGACAAACAGAAAATTACATTTCAGGATATTTTGTTGTCAGAGGTTTGGCAGTTGACATAAAACAAGAAAGTGGTAGGAACTAGGAAGATACCTCCAGTGTGACACCAGCATGGAATTCTGGGAATCAATGTCTGGAACATTGCCATGAGCACAGCAGTCGCCCACCAACATGGAAGAATATTGAATCAGCTTGTGAGTTCTGAAGCCAGCAGGCTTGCTCTGGAATAATTGTTCTCCAAATAAGATCTGAAGTGCCGGCAGTAAATTTCACTTTATTTGAACTGTCTGAGGAAGGCTATGAGCAATGGGTTTTGATTAGCCTAGTTGTAATTGAAGAAGACAAACATTTGATTTGGTTCACCCTGTGGGCAGATGACAGAATTACAATGAATAGTTTTTGACCTGCCAGTCTTTCCAATTCCATGGTTCTAAAACTATGACGACTGGTTTTGCGGGCGCGAATTAAGCCTAGTTCCAGACTAAAAAACATTTCTGGTCTAAACTTTTATTTCTCCAAAGATGAACTTGTTTTCTGGTCAACAGTTCTAGAACTGAGTTCCTAGCTTGAACAGTTCTAGAACTCACAGTTTTCCCAAACTCCCTAGTCCCAAAACAAAGTTTTCCCAGTTCAAGAACTCGTAGTTTTACAACATGGGCTGTTTTGTGAAAACGAGTCCATGTGTGGAACGCAAACATGCTACATCTGCATCCAATGACATTCTGTTAGCGGTATGGAGTTCCTTAAACGGATGGCAAACACATGAGAAACGCAATGTGTGTCGCTACTCTCTCGGTAGACTGCATCTTGTAGTCTTAGCAAAGTCCCTTCTGAGTCAGATTTCATATACTTTTAATGCATTTGAATCTGAGAAACCCGTAGCTGACGTACAATGATTCACGATAAGGAGACAAAAAAAACGGCGAGCAAAACAAAGGGCGCGGCACAAGAGACGGCGATCATCGTGGGGCATATTTAACCCACGTTTGGAGCGTGTGTGTTTTTTGTTTGGAACGTGTGTGTGTTGCGTGTTGGTGCGGGCGTGTGGAAAGAGTTCCAGATGTCTCCGCTGAAAGGAAGAGAGAGAGACGGGGCATCCCAGTGAAATCCTCGAGAACGAGGATTTGTTCCAGGGATCTACTGGATCTCGTTTCATGGCATCGACCGCGTGTGACCTCCGTCTGGTCGCTTGGATGGTGACCGCGCAGAGCTCCGCAATTAATGGTGCTATGCAAACTGTCATCAGGTAGAACACACACACATACACAAGCCCAACCAAGTTGATGTCCATAGGGTCTGTATCCCAATCTGGACCTTATTCCCTTCATGGTGCACATCTAATCCAGCTAATCCAGTGAGGTCAGATTCCAAATCCGTTGAGTTTTGAGGCATTTTCTAATCGCTTCGAAGCGCTGCAACGGGATATCGTTTGCTCTTGGCTTAAAGGGGTACGGGGTACCTCGTAAAGTGGAGGTCCCAGGCACCAGGGTGTTCATGATGGTCTCAACTGGCTTAAAGGGGTATGGGGTACCTCATAAAGTGGAGGTCCCAGGCACCAGGGTGTTCATGATGTTCTCAAATGTATAACGACATGGGTTAAGAGTTGTGGAGCTCACAGGGAACTCAGCCCTTGGCCACTCCCGGGATCCACAGAACAATATCCCTGTTCTTCCTCTGAATCACCTTGTTCGGTTCTGTGTTTAAAAAGCTCAGTGGTCGTTGTGTTCCCTGGAGAACCCTAGGCCACACCTGCTGCTTGGCTTGTACACCTCCCTCTACAACCTAGTCAGCTGAATCCACACCCTGTCCAGATATTTTTGGGCTTGTCTAGTGGTCTACTGGTCCTGTCCATAACTTATCACTGTCCACTTAGCCTTGTTGTCCAATTGGCTAGTCCCGCTGTGGCCCTTCCCACATCCGTTGGAGTAAAAAAGGCAACAATTTGCGTCGTTGGCCGCAGAATGTCTGCCAAGTGCAGGGCCACTGTATCCATGGAAACGACTGTCCGTGTATTTAAGGAGCCTGGGGCATCCATTGGTGTGTTTAACCAGGGCTGAGGCACTAATTCCTTCAGAGCGGAGCTGGAAACTCAGAGTCATGTCTCAATTGTCACCATATTCTCCGTGTGGTGGACACTTTTGACCTTTCAGAATGCAGACCGGCTTAGTGGTCACTGGATGAAGGCCGTACACAACCCTTATAGAAAAACACCAAGGTCACAGGTCATGCCCAGTCCCAAACACAGCAAGTCTACTATGATGATGTGTCTGCAATACAAAGAGGAACTGGACGCAAAATTCGGTCTAGACTTCTGATTATTTTTAAATCCTCTACAATTCTCAAGCAGATTATGTTGACATAATTCCGTAATAACACTACTTTATGCGATGGAGTACGCTCTGTCTGAAGTATGCTCTGTCTGAAGTACGCTCTGTCTAGAGTACACTCTGTCTGGAGTACACTCTGTCTAAAGTTCGCTCTGCCTGGAGTACGCACTGTCTTAAATACTTTTTTACATTTGTCCAGAGCCTATACTAGATTAGATTCGATTCTACTTTGTTGTCATTGGATAGTACAAGTAGAGTACAACAAAATGCAGTTTGCATCCAACCAGAGGTGCCAAAGAGTAGTGCAAAAAGATCTGGAGTACAGAGTGAGTATGTGCAATAGACATGGATGAGTAAATGTGCAGGTGTTCAGTACAGAGTGAGTATGTGCAATAGACATGGATAAGTAAATGTGCAGGTATTCAGTACAGAGTGAGTATGTGCAATAGACATGGATAAGTAAATGTGCAGGTATTCAGTACAGAGTGAGTATGTGCAATAGACATGGATAAGTAAATGTGCAGGTATTCAGTACAGTGTGGGGATGTGCAATAGACATGGATAAGTAAATGTGCAGGTATTCAGTACAGTGTGAGGATGTGCAATAGACATGGATAAGTAAATGTGCAGGTATTCAGTACAGAGTGAGGATGTGCAATAGACATGGATAAGTAAATGTGCATGTATTCAGTACAGTGTGAGGATGTGCAATAGACATGGATAAGTAAATGTGCAGGTATTCAGTACAGTGTGAGGATGTGCAATAGACATGGATAAGTAAATGTGCTGGTATTCAGTACAGAGTGAGGATGTGCAATAGACATGGATAAGTAAATGTGCAGGTATTCAGTACAGTGTGAGGATGTGCAATAGACATGGATAAGTAATTGTGCAGGTATTCAGTACAGAGTGAGGATGTGCAATAGACATGGATAAGTAAATGTGCAGGTATTCAGTACAGTGTGTGGATGTGCAATAGACATGGATAAGTAAATGTGCATGTATTCAGTACAGTGTGAGGATGTGCAATAGACATGGATAAGTAAATGTTCAGGTATTCAGTACAGAGTGAGGATGTGCAATAGACATGGATAAGTAAATGTGCTGGTATTCAGTACAGAGTGAGGATGTGCAATAGACATATATAAGTAAATGTGCTGGTATTCAGTACAGTGTGAGGATGTGCAATAGACATGGATAAGTAAATGTTCAGGTATTCAGTACAGAGTGAGGATGTGCAATAGACATGGATAAGTAAATGTGCAGGTATTCAGTACAGTGTGGGGATGTGCAATAGACATGGATAAGTAAATGTGCAGGTATTCAGTACAGAGTGAGGATGTGCAATAGACATGGATAAGTAAATGTGCTGGTATTCAGTACAGTGTGAGGATGTGCAATAGACATGGATAAGTAAATGTGCAGGTATTCAGTACAGAGTGAGGATGTGCAATAGACATGGATAAGTAAATGTGCATGTATTCAGTACAGTGTGAGGATGTGCAATAGACATGGATAAGTAAATGTGCAGGTATTCAGTACAGTGTGAGGATGTGCAATAGACATGGATAAGTAAATGTGCAGGTATTCAGTACAGTGTGAGGATGTGCAATAGACATGGATAAGTAAATGTGCAGGTATTCAGTACAGTGTGAGGATGTGCAATAGACATGGATAAGTAAATGTGCTGGTATTCAGTACAGTGTGAGGATGTGCAATAGACATGGATAAGTAAATGTGCTGGTATTCAGTACAGAGTGAGGATGTGCAATAGACATGGATAAGTAAATGTGCATGTATTCAGTACAGTGTGAGGATGTGCAATAGACATGGATAAGTAAATGTGCAGGTATTCAGTTCAACAATGTATCAACTTCCAAATGTGCAGAGGGCAACACCAGCGGAGAACATCTGTGCAAGTGGTAAACGGATGGTACAAACGATAAGCATTGTGCAAAAGGCAAATATAATAAATAGGCTAGCAGTGTGCAGGGCAAGAGGTGTGTGCTTCTGGTTAAACAGAAGTGCCTTTCATATCCCAGGTGGACAGCGGGAATGCTGTGTAAAGCTCATGGTGCATTTAGCACATGTCAAGGCGCACACGGAGACGGCTGCAAAAGCAGGAGTGGCAAAATGACATCCATAAATGTATAAATATGTATGAGGTGAGAGAGACAGGAAGATAATATTTGTATCAAATGCCGGTGATATTTCTGACAACAGTATGGACAACATTTTGAAGGGAAAATGATTAATTAAACAGACATGTTCAAGTCAGGTCACCAGACATCCTCGACCGTATTTGACCCATGAAAAGTCGAACTGGGCTGTTGGCATTAAAAGAGCGCGCTTCCATCCACCTAAACATTGTTCCTGCCCTCCGGATCTGACACAAACACCAACACACAAACGCAGTGTTTCAACAGGCGGATGCTTGACAGCTTAATTCTACGTCGTCTACGAGATAAGGGCGAGCTGTCTTATTGTATCCGACTGGACAGAGCCACACCGCCAAGCAGACATCACCTTGTTTGGGGCCTTTTCTCACAATACACTTTACATAACTATCGCTGTCATGTCCAATCTCCTCACATCCTCGTGGCGGAGAGAGAGAAATGGAGAGACAAGCAGTGCCCCGTTTGTCTCCTCCGGCATTAACTCAGCAGCTCATCATTTTTTAGACGCCAGACAGGTCCTTTGGCATGGAGAGCGAGAGGGAGAGCTCACTTTGTCTCTTTGTCCACACGTCTGAGAATCAGGACATGGTTAGGGGGATCTTGTTTTTCCTCCTGGTTAACCTTTCAGTGTCTCTGATGGAGAACGAGAGGGACAAGATCTCTGGCTTTCTGACAATGGGGACATGACCGATCTGCATCTAAAGACAGGTTGCAAAAATCCAATGTGGTCCCTAAACAGATATTATGTTGTATTTAAGCACAGGAAGGGGAGCAGAGGAAAAGTGAGAGAGGACAGAAACTGAACAAAGCTATGGGAGAAACACAGACAATTTCTTTATTGAATATTGGATGCTTTTTTATTTTCTTCACTATTGTCCAACTAATTGTTCTGTTAATAACATTGCTTACTATTACTTTAAAGAAATTTTACTGAAAACGACAAATTATACCCAGTGAGTAGGTTTCCACAATGCGTGTTGTCAAGCCAATAGTGCCAACTATATTGAATGAGAGACAGACAAAACCGGCAGAGACAGATGGACAGACCAATAGAATAAATGAGACAGAGATGAACAGACCAATAGAATAAATGAGACAGAGATGGACAGACCAATAGAATAAATGAGACAGAGATGGACAGACCAATAGAATAAATGAGACAGAGATGAACAGACCAATAGAATAAATGAGACAGAGATGGACAGACCAATAGAATAAATGAGACAGAGATGAACAGACCAATAGAATAAATGAGACAGAGATGGACAGACCAATAGAATAAATGAGACAGAGATGGACAGACCAATAGAATAAATGAGACAGAGATGGACAGACCAATAGAATAAATGAGACAGAGATGGACAGACCAATAGAATAAATGAGACAGAGATGAACAGACCAATAGAATAAATGAGACAGAGATGGACAGACCAATAGAATAAATAAGACAGAGATGGACAGACCAATAGAATAAATGAGACAGAGATGGACAGACCAATAGAATAAATAAGACAGAGATGAACAGACCAATAGAATAAATGAGACAGAGATGAACAGACCAATAGAATAAATGAGACAGAGATGGACAGACCAATAGAATAAATGAGACAGAGATGGACAGACCAATAGAATAAATGAGACAGAGATGGACAGACCAATAGAATAAATAAGACAGAGATGGACAGACCAATAGAATAAATGAGACAGAGATGGACAGACCAATAGAATAAATGAAAAAGGAAAAAGCTAAAGCGTTTGATTAGGAGCAATGTCTCTGTCTCTGTGTCTGTTCAAGCCCCTGAGGTAAATTTAAGTGTTTAAAACAACACTGACCAGACTCCGTAATTAATCAATTAGACTATTATTTGGCTCAGGATGCACCTTGGGATATGCTGCCATGGCAACTGCAGACCCAGAGATGGACAGAGACTTTTTTTCACACTAACCGGCTGAGATCGTAATTGCTGCCCAGGTCTGGGTCTGCGGTTGCCATGGCAGCTTGACCCAGGGCGTTGGCCCTGACTTGACCTCGACAGGAGCACCGGGAGATGGGGTCAATCGGAAGTACGGCTGCTAGGCCAGCGGCTGGACACGAGGCCACACCAAACAGACCAGAGTTAGCTGCCTCTGCTGTCTTCCTGCTTGCAGCCAAATTCAACCTACTTGGAGCCAAAGTGAATTGGAGTGTTTCTCTGAACCACTTCTGCAGCAGTCGCAAGCCAGAACATGTGGGGGACTTGGAGGGCAGGCAAATAGGAAGCACTCTGTCTAGCGTTCTCGCTCTGCTCTCCCGTGTCTCCTCCTCCGTTTCTGTATCTCTCCATCTCATCTCTCTGTACTTTCATTAACTCTCGCTCTTTCTCGCCCTCACTACGATATCCACCGTGTTCGACTCTCTCGTTATCTCGTCTCTCTCTCCCTCCGTTCTCTCCATCTCTAGGCTCGTTGGTGGGACCATGATTTCAGAACCCAGAGAACGTTCCAGTTGCTTGTGACGGCTGTCCTGCTGTGTGAGCTCAGGATGCCAGACCTGGCCAATCTCTCCTGGCAATCCATCAGAGGTTTACGAGAGTAGCGTGTGGACCGGAATACACCGCTGATTATACAGGGCAGAGAGAGTAGAGGAAGAGACAAAAACCACTCCGTTCAGCGGTTCCGGTCTGTGGGAAGAGGTTTCCAGTGCAAAGTCGGGACGAAAGGACCACAGGGGCCACATCTGAAACGGCCGATACGCTAACCAGCCAGGGAGGGTTGACAACCAGCGGCCTGCTGTAAAAATCTGTTTCCATCTGTGGGACCATCTCTACCTCTACTGGGACCATCTCTACCTCTACTGGGACCATCTCTACCTCTACTGGGACCATCTCTACCTCTACTGGGACCATCTCTACCTCTACTGGGACCATCTCTATCTCTACTGGGACCATCTCTACCTCTACTGGGACCATCTCCATCTTCATCTCTACTAGGTCACTGGGGCCTCCCACTCTACTGGGGCCTCCCACTCTACTGGGACCTCCCACTCTACCGGGGCCTCCCACTCTACTGGGGCCTCCCACTCTACTGGGACCTCCCACTCTCCCGGGACCTCCCACTCTCCCGGGACCTCCCACTCTACCGGGGCCTCCCACTCTACTGGGGCCTCCCACGCTACTGGGACCTCCCACTCTCCCAGGACCTCCCACTCTACTGGGGCCTCCCACTCTACTCTACTGGGGCCTCCCACTCTACTGGGACCTCCCACTCTCCCGGGACCTCCCACTCTACCGGGACTTCCCACTCTACCGGGACCTCCCACTCCTCTTCCCATTCTAGAGACAGTTAGTCATTAGAGAGGGATTGAACCCAGGACATCATACATACAAAGCATGCACTCAACATCTGAGCTACACCAGCTGATCCAATCAGCTCTCTTAATCGGCACATCAGTTTTCAGATGGGCTGAAAAACTTGTATTAGCAAAATGCGCCATTAGAACACAGGACTGATGGTTTCTGATAACGGGCCACAGCAGGGCCACGTATGTATTCAATAAAAAATCGGCCATAGTCAGTTACAACATGAACAATGTCTACACTTTGTTTCTCACAAATGTGATGTTATTTTAATGCAGAAAATATGCATTTCTTTTGTAAACAAGAGCAATTTTAAGTGACTCCCAACTTTTGAAGGATGACGTATGTTACATCATTACCACTGGTGCGTTGTATATACTCTCCACGAGTTCTATAAATGCCTACTGGCACTAATCAGGATTCCACCTTGTGATATGCTGTCGTTCATCTGAATTCAGTTTCTGTTAGACGGTCACGATATTGCTTTATACACAGCATGTCAGATCCGTTAACAGCACAGAACTCTCCCCGTTAACATGTCACATTAACCCCGCTTATACAAGTCAGATCTTGCACGGCGTCTACATCACTGGAGACTTCTTGGGAAGTCCGCCTCACAAGATGAGGAACATCCAAATGTAATCCTCTCGGCTGTTGAATCGATTCCAACTCAGTGGAAATGCTACCCTTATCTGATACCTCCGCCTGCCTGGATATTCACATCGCGTTACAGAAGGAGAAGCATTTCCGACACTTCTGTTTCCTTCCATTTCTCCTTTCACCGACTGTCACCGCCCAAATCGTGCCCACCCAATTACCCCTCCACCCCCTGCCAACCCAATTCACCCTCCACCCCCACGCACATAAGAACCAGGCCGATGCGTTAGGACAGATCCGCAGCTCTGTATGGAAATATGAACACCACGTCTGGTACCCGGGCGGAATTCAATGTGACGTTTTCAGTTTGTTTTTGGGATTGTTTTTCCTGGTAATATCAGGAAATATTGCATTCACCCTCAGTCTAGAGAAACGCCTCCGGTGCTGCGATTACCAAGCTGTTAAGCCTAAAGGCATAGGTAGACAACGTAACCATCAACACTGGCGTAGATAAACCAATCCAGGTTACAGAATATACTCAGGTCTGAATAAACTATACTGGATAAAACCAGTAGGTGTCCAGTTTTAGGTCAATGGTTGTCGTCTATTTTAGAAGATGATGCACAAGTTGCTGTAGGCCACCCGTCAGAGCAGCACTGCGGGCCAAAAGGCAACCCACTCCAATATGTTAGGGTGTAAATAATCCCCAAACACATATGCCGACAGCCGAATAACAACCGCTGTCTGGTTCAAAGCCCGACCTCCACACACACACACACACACACACACACACACACACACACACACACACACACCAACAGCACATTTAAACGTCTTTCAGCATAGACTCAATTACACATTTGCTTGGACATGTATTAACTTCCATGTGTGTCTCACTGGCTGCCAGGCAAACACCCGCGCGTATGAGCTGGACCAGAACTCGACAAGTTTGAGTGGCAAGTGGTTGTGAGAGAGTCCAAGCCGCTTATAGCCTGTTCATAACGCCTTCAGAAACCCCCGGTTCATGGAAGCATATTCCTGGTAAAGAGCACTACTTTCTAACAAGATTTGACTATCAAATATTACACTTAGAAGTGCACTTTAAGGAAAATAAAATAGACACACATTTGGGATGGGAGAAGTATGGAGAGAGAACGTGTAGATCTCTACAACTCAATAAGTCAGTGGTGCACTGTAAAGGTAGAGACTATCCAATCTGCTCTGTACAGATGACAAGATATGAAAGACAATTGAATGACACAGAAATTGAGTTTGAAAAGTGACACATTGGGAAACGGTGTGTGTGTGTGTGCATGTGCGTGTGTGTGTGTTGGTAAGAGAACGCGCGATATCATATTCTTACAACCAGTATGTCATGTGAGGACCAGAACTTTTTTTTACAAATCCCCATTAGGGCAAATGTGATTTAGGACATATTCACCCAGAATTTGGATTACTTTTAAGTTTAGGCATTCAAATTTGATGTTATAGTCAATAATTGAATGCATAAAATGAGATCTCTGAATGTATAGCGTCGGCCATAATCGTGTGTTTTCTCTATACTGCAGGGCAGAGGGGGAACCATGGCTTTAAATATATTGTTAATACACATGGCATCACTTATGTACACAGCCCAGATGGCCAAACCTCTCATTGGAATCAAAGGATATAATTAAGAAAGCAAAAAATTAAAAAGGCAAGCACGAGAATTTGCTCTTCAGACATGAAACACCACTGAAATCACATCAGCAGAAGATTGGGTTATGTGGTCGTCATTTTAAAATAAATAGTTCAATTAAACCAATTCTTTAAAAAAAATATACAGAACGTGGGTTTTAAATGAAAGGTCTCAAGTTCATATTCTGCAGATCCTGGGTCTATAACTGGTTCACACTATTGATACAGTAGATATGGTTTAATTATATTGTTGCTGTAACCTGTAATAAATCATGTTTAACGAGGTGATCTGTGTTAAATATTCAATTAGTGACAGACATCAGCCTTTTTGCATTAGTTAAAAAACAAAACAAAAAAGTTGCAAGTAACCTAAAGATTCAGCCAGAGAAGAGTCAGAAACATACCAGTACAATAATGACAAGTATGGGAACATGTAGAAATAATGTTGTGTATCCGAATATTACCCATTCATTATAGCCATTTAAGCATATTTACATGCATAAGGCTGTGAATTGAAAAGATACATGAGACTGCATTTACACACCAAATCGGTTCCCGGTCTTTCATTTGAGTTCAGATATGATCCTGGACCTCAAACAACATAGTAGTCAGTTTGAAAGACTTGATACCCTGATAAACACATGCAGGACAGAAGAACCAACAGCAGAATAAGTTTCCGACTCACCAGTGTCGAACTGTCTGGACCTGGTTAAGGATAGAAACCCAAATATCAGAAGGACAGCGGAGATTGTCAAACAGGAATCCATCGCAAACGCCTTTAGAGAGAACGGGACTTGTCCTGGGTGGGTCAGAATGGACCGGGTTGGACCCGGGATGCGAACCGAGCGGGTGTTTGCGGCTCCGGACCCAGATGGACTGTTGTCCTGAACTGAGCTGGACGCGGACTGATGCGGACTGTGTTGAGGAGTCGACCCAATGTGGAAATAACTCCCAGGCAGGTCCAGGACACGCACACACACACACACACACACACACACACACACACACTGGGAGACACCAGAGAGATAGTAGAAAGAGAGCAAGGGATCCTATTACCAATCATGTGACAGGAAACCGTGGCACTGTTTCCAACCTGCAGTGTGTTGGGCAATGGGAGAGACCACAGAAGGGGGTGGCAATGGGAGAGGGAGAGACCACAGTAGGGGGCACTGGGAGAGGGTGAGATCACAGTAGGGGGCAATGGGAGAGGGAGAGACCACAGAAGGGGGTGGCAATGGGGAGGGAGAGACCACAGTAGGGGGGGGCACTGGGAGAGGGTGAGATCACAGTAGGGGGGCAATGGGAGAGGGAGAGACCACAGCAGGGGGAGGCAATGGGAGAGGGGGAGACCACAGTAGGGGGCACTGGGAGAGGGTGAGATCACAGTAGGGGGCAATGGGAGAGGGAGAGACCACAGCAGGGGGAGGCAATGGGAGAGGGGGAGACCACAGTAGGGGGGGTGGCGGTTGCTGGGAGAGGGGAGATCACAGCGGGGGGGGACACTTTGAGAGGAGAAATCACAGTAGGGGGCACTGGGAGAGGGGGAGATCACAGGGGGGGGCACTGGGAGAGGGTGAGACCACAGTAGGGGGGCACTGGGAGAGGGGGAGATCACAGTGGGGGGGGCACTGGGAGAGGGTGAGATCACAGTGGGGGGCACTGGGAGAGGGGAGATCACAGTAGGGGGCACTGGGAGAGGGGGAGATCACAGTGGGGGGCACTGGGAGAGGGGGAGATCACAGTAGGGGGGCACTGGGAGAGGGGGAGATCACAGTGGGGGGCACTGGGAAAGGGGAGATCACAGTGGGGGGGGCACTGGGAGAGGGTGAGATCACAGTGGGGGGCACTGGGAGAGGGAGAGATCAGTGGGGGGCACTGGGAGAGGGTGAGATCACAGTAGGGGGCACTGGGAGAGGGTGAGATCACAGTGGGGGGGGCACTGGGAGAGGGAGAGATCACAGTGGGGGGGGGGCACTGGGAAAGGGTGATATCACAGTGGGGGGGGGGCACTGGAAGAGGGAAATAAAAACACACACGGTTTGCGTGTAAACCGCATAATGCAAATTAATTTTATTCATATAGATATATGTATATAAACTATTAGGTCTAAACTAATACATGTTATGGTGACAAATACCTTTAAATCTATACACAATCCAACGCATTATTACATTAATTTATGATAACCTGGTTCTAAATCATTCTGAGATTGGCAAGAATGAACCAGCTAAATGTTGAGTTAAATAGGAACATACATAGATGAACAGGTTACACATTAGTTTATACACAATACTGGTTCCAGGCTATTTTAGGGGGAAAGTACAACACACACAAAGAAATTATGTTTAAAAAAACCAAAATAATACTGAGCACTGCGGTGTTACATAAGTTTCCGAGCTTTTAAATTTAACACGTTTTACCATTCATAGCTTATTACACCGTTATCATGACCAGAGACAGTGCAGAATTAAACAGTAGGACACATATTATAGGCTCTAGTGATTCTGAATGGCCTCTCACCTCCTACTAAAGTATAGGTGCAGAACAGCGCCCCCGTGTGCTCAGCACGATATTCGTAGTATCACTATTAGGACTTATTCCATGTAATCATCTCTGTGGTGCACGCAGACATACACGCGGAGAAACACGCACAGACACAAACAAACACTGGAAGTGTACTTCAAACCCCAAAATAGAATCTCCAATATGATCTCACCCCCTAACCTTCCCAACAGAGTAAGCGTTGCCAGAGACCACAGGGTCGGTTGGCTAGATGGTTGGTTGGCTTTGGGAGCGCACACTACTGCTCTGGGAAAGTAATCATTCCAGCAGACGAGTGGCCTTTGGAGACTTTTTGAAGCAATAAGGTAGTCTGAAGCGACTTAATAACCACAACACAGAGCTGTCCTCCTCTTCTAGGGAGGCTGATCTGGTTCCTGTTAACAAACGGGGCATCCAGAGGGTACATGAACTTCTATTAGTCCAAACTACTGTTCTTCTGATGATGGAAAGGATGTGGAAACATCAGAGATGCCCACTAAAGTGGTCGGAGGGGGGGATTGAACCACAGTCTCTGACCCCAGACAACACCTCCCCATCTTCTGTTCTCTTTTCTCCTCTCTTTTCCTCCTCTCGTATCTCCCTTCTATCTCATTCCCTCCTCCTCTCCCCCTCTCCATGGGGCTCACATATTGGTCCTCCTCTTTTCTCCCTCTTGTATCTCCCTTCTATCTCCTCCTCTCCATGGGGCTCACAGATTCTTCCTCCTCCTTTCCTGTCTCCACACGCTGCCTGCTGCATTCCTTGTGGTCGACTGAAGGTACTGAACGTCGGCTCTTGGTCTTTCATCCTGCACTCTTCTGATGAGAAACAGCACGCACTTCACACATGCAAATGGGAAGTTTGCATTTTAGGTTTTGGTGGATCCATGACACCTGCTCTATGCAAATGATCTGGACTGGTCGATGGTGGTTATAGTGTGGATGTTTCTGTGATGTTTCTGTGATGTTTCTGTGATGTTTCTGTGATGTTTCTGTGATGTTTCTGTGATGTTTCTGTGATGTTTCTGTGATGTTTCTGTGATGTTTCTGTGATGTTTCTGTGATGTTTCTGTGATGTTTCTGTGATGTTTCTGTGATGTTTCTGTGATGTTTCTGTGATGTTTCTGTGATGTTTCTGTGATGTTTCTGTGATGTTTCTGTGATGTTTCTGTGATGTTTCAGTGATGTTTCAGTGAGGTAATTTTCTTGGACAATAACATTATAACTTTATCACTATAACTTTATAACAATAAAATTATAACTTTATAACAATCTAATATTATAACAATAAAATTACAACTTGTGCTCCTGCAATATTTCCATTCAACTTTCATTTATTGGTGGTTTTAGCAACAACCTGGCAGTGAAAAGGATTACAAGCTCACACACATTTCTTCACAGTTTGGGTTCTCCCCACTTCACTGTTTCATGTGTGACTCCACTTTTAGCCGTCAGGGAATTTCCAAATATAAATGTCTTTCTTGAGTCACTAAATTAATGCATTAAATTATAACACTGATACAGTCATCCAGTTCTTTCTTTCATGTTCTCTTTTTAATACCACACTGGACCAACATACATCATAACGTAACACTACCAGGCCATCTGGTTGTCGACTGTAAAATGGTGTGTGTGTGTGTGTGTGTGTGTGTGTGACTACACCTCCCCCTAATCAATAATGTGTGTGATTATGGGTGAGACATGTTGGGGTGTCTTGTCTTAGTGTGTCCCCCTCGGTAAACTGCGGGTCATTTGAAGTGGGGTCCAAACTGACAAATGATCCCCACCGGGTAAACCCCCCCACACCACCACCCCACCAACTCCCCCCCACCACCACAGACCCTTAAGCCTTGCACTCGTTCAAAGCAAAGAGATAAAACGATAAAGTTTACACACACAGTAGCCACCTGCAAGGAACCTGCATCTCCCCTCCCTCTTTAAACACACACACACACAGACACACACACAAACACAGACACACACACACACACACACACACAGACACACACACACACACACACACACACACACACACACAGACACACACACACACAGTCGTCCATCTCTCTCTACCTTCATTGTCTCTAATTAGCATTGGGGTGACACCCTTTGGAATGCCTAGTTATAAGAACGCTGTCTGCTTTACCTCAGAGAGAAGAAGAAGAAAGAAAAAAAAAGAAAGACTGGAAGAGAGAAAGAGAGTGAAAGAAAGACAGAGAGGAAGAGAAAAAGAGAGTTAAAGAAAGAAAAAGAGTGAAAGAAAGAAAGAGGGGAAGATAGAAAGGAAAAAAAAGATAAAAAGAGAAAGAGAGTGGGAGGAACGAAGAGGCAGATTAGAGGTAATTTACACAACTGTTTCTGGTTGATGTACACCATGCATCTGACCTGACTGCATCTGACCTGACTGCATCTGACCTGACTGCATCTGACCTGACTGCATCTGACCTGACTGCATCTGACCAGACTGCATCTGACCTGACTGCATCTGACCTGACTACATCTGACCAGACTGCATCTGACCTGACTGCATCTGACCTGACTGCATCTGACCTGACTGCATCTGACCTGACTGCATCTGACCTGACTGCATCTGATCTGACTGCATCTGACCTGACTGCATCTGACTGCATCTGACCAGACTGCATCTGACCTGACTGCATCTGACCTGACTGCATCTGACCTGACTGCATCTGACCTGACTGCATCTGACCAGACTGCATCTGACCAGACTGCATCTGACCAGACTGCATCTGACCTGACTGCATCTGACCTGACTGCATCTGACCTGACTGCATCTGACCTGACTGCATCTGACCTGACTGCATCTGACCTGACTGCATCTGACCAGACTGCATCTGACCAGACTGCATCTGACCTGACTGCATCTGACCAGACTGCATCTGACCAGACTGCATCTGACCTGACTGCATCTGACCAGACTGCATCTGACCAGACTGCATCTGACCTGACTGCATCTGACCTGACTGCATCTGACCTGACTGCATCTGACCTGACTGCATCTGACCAGACTGCATCTGACCTGACTGCATCTGACCTGACTGCTGATTTCAGCTAGACAAGACCAGAACAGCGCTACACGTTTGGCTTTACTTTCGGTTTGCTTTTGTCTCTCCTTGCCAAAGCCAATGCTCTCTCCTGTCTGATTTCAGCAATACAATGCTGATCAAGGCCATGAACTATCTTGGCAGCATGTGAATATAATGGCAATATGTTGCCAGCATAACTAGTGCCACATGTTCAGATGTAACTAGTTCCAAAGTTCGGTTCGCCCGGCCTACACAGATATGTAGGTCATCTCCTGCCACCTCCAGTGGAGAGGGTAGGCTTCACTGAGATATCTGACAGGCTGTGTGTTCTTTCTAATGGACCCCTATTAGAGTTGGTCGACAAAATACTCTCACTGACGTGCTCTGAATGTGTCTGTTTGGCTTCATATCCGTACAGTACTCAGCTTCTTCATATTGTACCTCCAGACAAATGATCTTCTCAGGCTGTGAGGATAAGTGCTTCCTTCTGGTCTTCCCTGGCACACTCTCAGTTGTAATCGTGGTCGTCATCCTCGTCTTCAGTTACTCGTGAACAATGTTTAGTGAAGACCGAACGCATTTCACTGGGATGCCAGTGATAGACACCACGGAGCCGGGCAGACTTCTTCTCTCCTCGCCGAAACAAGATGACCCAGGCCATTTCCAATTGAATGGGAACGACAGAGAGGGCTGTCCTTCCAGGCCCAGAGGTCTCTCAGTGGAAGGACATCCGTCTGCTTCCACAGGAAACTACTCGACTGGCAGGAGAGGAGGAGCTATAAATGACAGAACGATGAAGGAGAGATGAATGGCGGCGGAGAGAGAGAGCGTGATAAGAGGTATGATAACGCTGTCTATACAACTAACAACCAGGGAAGAGGAGAGAGATGTGTCCTAATTGAGATCTGTCCTAATTGAGATCTGTCCTAAATGAGATCTGTCCTAATTGAGATCTGTCGTAAATGAGATGTGTCCTAAATGAGATCTGTCCTAATTGAGATCTGTCCTAAATGAGATCTGTCCTTAATGAGATCTGTCCTAATTGAGATGTGTCCTAATTGAGATCTGTCCTAAATGAGATCTGTCCTAAATGAGATCTGTCCTTAATGAGATGTGTCCAAATTGAGATGTGTCCTAATTGAGATCTGTCCTAAATGAGATCTGTCCTAAATGAGATCTGTCCTTAATGAGATGTGTCCTAATTGAGATGTGTCCTAATTGAGATCTGTCCTAAATGAGATCTGTCCTAAATTAGATCTGTCCTTAAAGAGATCTGTCCTAAATGAGATATGTCCTAAATGAGATCTGTCCTAATAAATATCTGTCCTAAATGAGATCTGTCCTTAATGAGATCTGTCCTAAATTAGATCTGTCCTAAATGAGATCTGTCCTAAATGAGATCTGTCCTAAATGAGATCTGTCCTAAATGAGATCTGTCCTAAATGAGATCTGTCCTAAATGAGATGTGTCCTAAATGAGATCTGTCCTAAATGAGATCTGGCTCCAGGTGGCTTTAAGCAAGATCAGTTTTTACTTTATGAGTGTTAAAACAAATCAACAGAATATGTAAAATCCTATAGGTTCGAGATGTTCGCTAAAGGTTCTGCTGTGAATATGAGTTTTATCGTTAGTATGATTAAAACGTAATTGCATAATGTCTAGTTCTTCTATCAATACCACAAACATCTTTCAATGATGACCTTTCGTTTGGCGCCCTTAGAGAACGCGACCATATGGGTACAGTTAATCGAACCCGATGAGAAACATATTTGTTCTGCTTCTTATATTGCAACAGCTTCCCACAGAGGTCCTTATGAAACAGTGTGCACTACATCGTGAACATGGTCTAATTAAGGACAGAGCTCATCTCCGTTTGGTCACAGTGTGTACAGCAGCACCAGAAAGAACCGAGGAATGGTTCATATTGATGCAGCTTCATATTTCATCACAACAGCTCATCACCTCCTCTGAAGTGCAGAGAAACTGTACATAACTGTCACCATGTACAATAGGAAAACTGTGTTCCTTCAGAAACCTCTAATGAAATACTCTTGTGAATGGCATGGCAGCCTGGCTATGGTGTGCTTTTCTGAGCAGGTCCTTTAGGAACATGTGGAAGAACATTATTATTTAGGACAGATACTGTACATTCTCTTTTGCTTGGAGTTTTTTCTATGCAAAAGTTCACAGAAAACCTAAGTGTGCTTTTCACTGGATAACATTTTGTGCTCAATAGAAACTAAGCAAATGATTTTGTATTTGTTATTATGGCATTTTTGCCATGTTTCCCTTTAAAAAGTGTGTAATCATCAAAAGCCCTCATTTTTGGCTAAACAGACACATCTTAACCGTAAACTAGAATGCCAAAAAATTTGAATGTAATAAATGGTCAGTTCTTGCAGTTAACGTGTTGGACGCAGGTGAAATGTTCGAGAATGATTTGAACAAACCATTTGATCTGATTGAGCGGCTGTGTGATGTGGTGGAACAACAGGTTTGATCCAATGCCCTTTCACCTCACAACCCACCATACTTAAAGCATCTGCTGCCAATGTCTTGGTGCCAAATACCACAGGACACCTTCAGGGATATTGTTGAGTCCACGCCTTAGCGGTCGGCTCTGTTTTGGCGGCATGCGGAGAACCAACAGTTTATTCAGCATGTCATGTGACTCATCGGAGTATATTAGAACGACTGCAATTCAATTCTCTACATTCGAAATAGCATAGTCTCCACCCCCAATGGGGTCACCTGCTACTGTCTTCACAAAGTAATGGACACATTGGTCAGTTGTCAGGGTTTCACTGTGATATTGGCCAAAGCCAGAGTCGTGATGATCTTCTATTGGTCAGTTGTCAGGGTTTCACTGTGATATTGGCCAAAGCCAGAGTCGTGATGATCTTCTATTGGTCAGTTGTCCAGGTTTCCTTTGTGGTATTGGCCAAAGCCAGAGTCGTGATGATCTTCTATTGGTCAGTTGTCAGGGTTTCACTGTGATATTGGCCAAAGCCAGAGTCGTGATGATCTTCTATTGGTCAGTTGTCCAGGTTTCCTTTGTGGTATTGGCCAAAGCCAGAGTCGTGATGATCTTCTATTGGTCAGTTGTCAGGGTTTCACTGTGATATTGGCCAAAGCCAGAGTCGTGGCGATTGCATCCTTTGAGTCGCAGTAATTCCAACATGTGGGAACATCTTGCTCCGCATGCAGCTCCGGTATTCCCATCTGTGGCTGACTGGGAGCCAGTTTTTCCATTCCAACTGTACAGTTGTGTTGAGTGCGTAAGTGGTCTAAGGGCATCCCAAATAGGAGGAGTGAAAAACCCTGTATGTCTTACTACTGCAACCATGTTTCTTGGATTACTACTTACTACTCACCAGTTTGTCTGTGACAAACAAAGTGCCCCACTCTGATTGGTTGCCTTTCTCGTACCAGATTCTGTCTGAGGTCAGGGTGAAACCACCAACAATTGGCACAAGACAGATGTGTAACTCAGATTGGTATGAAATGTCCAGCAGTCAGAGGCAGACGGGCAGAACAGTTTTTATGTCTTCCTCCACACAGTTTAGTTTCCTCATAGATGTGGGAACGAGGGTGGGTTTACAGAGTTCTGCTCTTTGCAAAGATGGATGAAGGACCAAGTGTGTAGCAGTAGAGCCTGAATCCTTCATATTCACCATATGATACAGGCTGAATGATTTTACTGTCTTTCTGATAACGTGCCACAGATGCTTGGCACAACTCCCTCTGATAACGTGCCACAGATGCTTTGCACAACTCCCTCTGATAACGTGCCTCGGATGCTTTGCACAACTCCCTGTGATAACGTGCCACAGATGCTTTGCACAACTCCCTGTGATAACGTGCCACAGATGCTTTGCACAACTCCCTCTGATAACGTGTCTCGGATGCTTTGCACAACTCCCTGTGATAACGTGCCACAGATGCTTTGCACAACTCCCTGTGATAACGTGCCATAGATGCTTTGCACAACTCCCTCTGATAACGTGCCACAGATGCTTTGCACAACTCCCTCTGATAACGTGTCTCGGATGCTTTGCACAACTCCCTGTGATAACGTGCCACAGATGCTTTGCACAACTCCCTGTGATAACGTGCCACGGATGCTTTGCACAACTCCCTGTGATAACGTGCCACAGATGCTTTGCACAACTCCCTGTGATAACGTGCCACGGATGCTTTGCACAACTCCCTGTGATAACGTGCCACAGATGCTTTGCACAACTCCCTGTGATAACGTGCCACGGATGCTTTGCACAACTCCCTGTGATAACGTGCCACAGATGCTTTGCACAACTCCCTGTGTTAACGTGCCACAGATGCTTTGCACAACCCCCAGCAACCACACAACTCATTCCCAATTTCCAAACTAATCTATTCAGGCAGAAGTATTTCAGCTATGTCTTCTACTGACAACCAATTCAGCGCATAGTGGTTAGTTCTATCATAAATCACATTAAAAGGCAGTAAGGTTCCCCCACAGTGCAGCGGTTCAACGCCCGTTTGTGTCAGGGTGCTTCTAAAGGGCATCAATGACAGTGTTCTGCAGTCCTATTGTAGTAGTAAACCTTTGATTTCAAATGGATTCATGGTGACTTTTATAACAGAATGAACATCACCAGACCTGGTTTTCGAGACCTCAGCCACTGATATTTATTCCTCAGCTCAGAGTTTTCTCAGGCCTGTGTTTTGTTGAGCCCCAGGTCTTTTGCCGCAGTGAGGACGTTTGGAAACGATATCCTTTTTTGTAACTGCGATTGCGATTTACTCTATACATCGTAGGTAGGCCATATGTCACTGATCAAACAAAACAAATCCCCAACCCCGTGAGACAGAAACAAGCAAATAAACACAGAAAGCCAAGATGAAGCTGTTTGGTTTTTCCACCTCTAACGTCGTTATATTTTATTACAGAATTATACCCATTGGGCTACAAATGAAAAAAGCAAATCTGCAAGGAGCTACCCGTTGTGGACGGACAGTTAATCAGAAGGTATTAGTCAGACAGGGGTGCCCCTTGGCATCAATCACGGTTGTCTAGTTGATGAGATTATGTGTTAGCTCCGCATGCTGGTGTCAGCTGAATGACAAGCAGGGTGATAAGAATCTGCCAAGCGAGATGTGCCAGAAACAATACTGTGTGAACCCTCAACCATCCCGTGACCTGCTGTGGAATCGCCAACAGGACAGGGCCACAATCGGGAAGTGGATATCCCAAAGTGGGAAACTGGGAAAACGATTTAATATGTTTTAATACTGATGTTGTTGCGAGCGTGGCTGGTGATGTTGTAACTAGCGTGGCTGGTGATGTGGCTGGTGATGTTGTTGCTAGCGTGGCTGGTGATGTGGCTGGTGATGTTGTTGCTAGCGTGGCTGGTGATGTGGCTGGTGATGTTGTTGCTAGCGTGGCTGGTGATGTGGCTGGTGATGTTGTTGCTAGTGTGGCTGGTGATGTTGTAGCTAGCGTGGCTGGTGATGTTGTTGCTAGCGTGGCTGGTGATGTTGTTGCTAGCGTGGCTGGTGATGTGGCTGGTGATGTCGTTGCTAGCGTGGCTGGTGATGTTGTTGCTAGCGTAGCTGGTGATGTTGTTGCTAGCGTAGCTAGTGATGTGGCTGGTGATGTTGTTGCTAGCGTGGCTGGTGATGTGGCTGGTGATTTTGTTGCTAGCGTGGCTGGTGATGTTGTAACTAGCGTGGCTGGTGATGTGGCTGGTGATGTTGTTGCTAGCGTGGCTGGTGATGTGGCTGGTGATGTTGTTGCTAGCGTGGCTGGTGATGTTGTTGCTAGCGTGGCTGGTGATGTGGCTGGTGATGTCGTTGCTAGCGTGGCTGGTGATGTTGTTGCTAGCGTAGCTGGTGATGTTGTTGCTAGCGTAGCTGGTGATGTGGCTGGTGATGTTGTTGCTAGCGTGGCTGGTGATGTGGCTGGTGATGTTGTTGCTAGCGTGGCTGGTGATGTTGTTGCTAGCCTAGCTGGTGATGTTGTTGCTAGCCTAGCTGGTGATGTTGTTGCTAGCGTGGCTGGTGATGTTGTTGCTAGCGTGGCTGGTGATGTTGTTGCTAGCGTGGCTGGTGATGTTGTTGCTAGCCTAGCTGGTGATGTTGTTGCTAGCGTGGCTGGTGATGTTGTTGCTAGCGTGGCTGGTGATGTTGTTGCTAGCGTGGCTGGTGATGTTGTTGCTAGCGTGGCTGGTGATGTTATAGCTAGCGTGGCTGGTGTCTGTCAGGCCACATCTGTTCCTGGCTCATAGGAGTTGAGCACTGATGACTGCCTTAATAGCAATGAGTGCTTAACCTCAGGTCTAAATCTGACTCACGGAAGCGGAGGTTTATAAGGGTGGACCGAGGGTTTTGGGGGCGGGGCAGATGTTCCAGTGAACTCAACCACATAAGGAGCTACGCCTGGGAACACCCACCCTCCATTCTTATCATGTTCAAACCGCACTAATGATGGGACATTTCCCCATCAGACATCACACAGGACACAGCTCACGGAGAGCATAAAGAACAAGGAGGTCTGATTGACTCAGACAAGGGAGTGAAGGCTACAGAGTAGTCAAGTCAATTAATAATTTCAAACCGATACATAGATATAGACATCGTATATATTCAAAACCTTTTATAGTGGAGGAAGATTTTACACACACACACACACACACACACACACACAAACGCGATAACACTCAGCCAGTGTAACATACCGAAGTGTACACTAGCTCTAAATCCAAAGAGCTAATCTAATGAATACTTCTTTGCATTGCACAGACAAAGGGAGACGGGAGAGATTGCAGATCTACCTTGAACATCTACAGCACTCAGAGTCTGTTGTTTGAAGTTTCTTTTCCTTCACTGTTGTGACTGTGACTGTGGCCTAGCCTGGCTAGTTAAGCACCCCATTACAGCTAATGGTTAGCCGCAGATTCCAAGCCTTTATCTCCGCTAGCAGGAACAAAGTACAGACAGATTTGGAGGATTCTGAGGTCCTGTGGTGGATTTGACGTGAAAGTTCCCCTACAGTGAAAAAAAAGATAGAAAACAATCTCAAAACCTCAGAAACGATTTGTATGAGAAAAGAGGACAGCTGGGTAAGTGTGCCTTTAAAAATCTCAAGAGAGAAAACGTACGTCTATCAATATGATTCTTAATCAGTTATTGCCATTGATCAACGGTGGCCATCCAGACAGTTGTATTCACAATTTCTTAGCAGTCGATTAATAACAATAAAACATAATAATGACTTTTCCACAGCAGGGATGAAGGCATGTATGTGTATTCAGAGGGGAAAAAAAGTACAAAGCATCCGCCTAAGATTCGTCAACGTAATTATCACTAATCTTGGCGTTAACTCAAAAGTAGCATTCAAAAGAGCAATCTATCCTGCCTGAGTTAAATCCAACAGCTGAGTGGTTGCAAAGAAAAGAGCTTGTTCGTCTTGGCTGAACGCAGAGCCTAGACACACACACACACACACACATACACACACATATACACACAGATGGAGGATCTAAAGGGAATATGATATGACTAAATGTAATTTAGTTGCCACGGCTGTATATGAACATGAAAGTGAACAACGTGCACCAAAGAGCAGCGAGGCAGGTCATCGTCAACAGAGGTTTGTCCTCTGAAGATATGATTGTGGTACTTAACAACAAGCTGAAGAAAAATAGTGAACAAATAAAAAGACAGGTTTCAAATGAGCAGCAGGCATTAAAGAAATAAAAAATAAGTCATATTATACGAGCACCGCACTACCAAACCCACCCATGCCGGAACACAATCATCAACCACACAGCTTTGGAATACTACAGATTGTTGGTTTCATTTGCCAAACCTCCCTAAAACAATATGTGGGGATGTTGGTCAAACAAGGTTACTGACAAACAAACACTTTTTAACTTTTGGGCTCCCTGAAATTCTTCTGCAAAATATCCTGACACACGTTTGAATTCGTTGTTGGAGGGGGATGAGAGCTGGCAGTCGTAACTTCTGTCGCCACTACACCTTCCATCTCCTGGTTGTCTTCATCTCCATCTCACTTGTTTCTGGCCTTCACCCTGCGCTGCTCCCTGGGCACCACACACCAAATACCTCACCACATGAGGTCCCAATAGGAGGCAGGTGGTGCCCAGCTGGTACCTTCTGGAATGTTCCGGAAGCTACTAGCGGTTTCTGTTGGGCAGGTCCACGCCACACCCCCATGATTCTCAGTTGGGATGAGGTTTTACCGTTGGGATGAGGTTTTACTTTTTCCTCCTACAAGCATTATTTTGTGCCCAACTTCTCATCACGCTTGTCGCTTAAAAAGAACTTATAGACTGGAATGGAAGAAAGCGTTCTCAGACCTCCTACTTTCATTGTGTTAACAGGAACTGAAGCTGCCACAAGGAGTCAGTAAAGTGCGATGTAGCAAGGGAACAATAATCAAGTACAAACCCCACAAACCCTGGGCTAATCTAGGATAATTACACGGCCCAACACAGGAACCCTGGGCTAATCTAGAACAATTACACGGCCCAAAGCAGGAACCCTGGGTTAATCTAGGACAATTACACGGCCCAACACAGGAACCCTGGGCTAATCTAGGACAATTACACGGCTCAACACAGGAACCCTGGGCTAATCTAGGACAATTACACGGCCCAACACAGGAACCCTGGGCTAATCTAGGACAATTACACGGCTCAACACAGGAACCCTGGGCTAATCTAGGACAATTACACGGCCCTACACAGTAACCCTGGGCTAATCTAGGACAATTACACGGCTCAACACAGGAACCCTGGGCTAATCTAGGACAATTACACGGCCCCTGGGCTAATCTAGGACAATTACACGGCCCAACACAGGAACCCTGGGCTAATCTAGGACAATTACACGGCCCAACACAGGAACCCTGGGCTAATCTAGGACAATTACACGGCCCAACACAGGAACCCTGGGCTAATCTAGGACAATTACACGGCCCAACACAGGAACCCTGGGCTAATCTAGGACAATTACACGGCCCAACACAGGAACCCTGGGCTAATCTAGGACAATTACACGGCCCAACACAGGAACCCTGGGCTAATCTAGGACAATTACACAGCCCAACACAGGAACCCTGGGCTAATCTAGGACAATTACACGGCTCAACACAGGAACCCTGGGCTAATCTAGGACAATTACACGGCCCTACACAGTAACCCTGGGCTAATCTAGGACAATTACACGGCTCAACACAGGAACCCTGGGCTAATCTAGGACAATTACACGGCCCAACACAGGAACCCTGGGCTAATCTAGGACAATTACACGGCCCAACACAGGAACCCTGGGCTAATCTAGGACAATTACACGGCCCAACACAGGAACCCTGGGCTAATCTAGGACAATTACACGGCCCTACACAGTAACCCTGGGCTAATCTAGACAATTACACGGCCCAACACAGGAACCCTGGGCTAATCTAGGACAATTACACGGCCCAACACAGGAACCCTGGGCTAATCTAGGACAATTACCCGGCCCAACACAGGAACCCTGGGCTAATCTAGGACAATTACACGGCCCAACACAGGAACCCTGGGCTAATCTAGGACAATTACCCGGCCCAACACAGGAACCCGGCTAATCTAGGACAATTACACGGACACAGGAACCCTGGGCTAATCTAGGACAATTACACGGCAACACAGTAACCTGGGCTAACAGGTAACACAGGAACCTGGGCTAATCTAGGCTAATCTAGGACAATTACACGGCCCAACACAGGAACCCTGGGCTAATCTAGGACAATTACACAGCCCAACACAGGAACCCTGGGCTAATCTAGGACAATTACACGGCTCAACACAGGAACCCTGGGCTAATCTAGGACAATTACACGGCCCTACACAGTAACCCTGGGCTAATCTAGGACAATTACACGGCTCAACACAGGAACCCTGGGCTAATCTAGGACAATTACACGGCCCAACACAGGAACCCTGGGCTAATCTAGGACAATTACACGGCCCAACACAGGAACCCTGGGCTAATCTAGGACAATTACACGGCCCAACACAGGAACCCTGGGCTAATCTAGGACAATTACACGGCCCTACACAGTAACCCTGGGCTAATCTAGGACAATTACACGGCCCAACACAGGAACCCTGGGCTAATCTAGGACAATTACACGGCCCAACACAGGAACCCTGGGCTAATCTAGGACAATTACCCGGCCCAACACAGGAACCCGGAACCCTGGGCTAATCTAGGACAATTACACGGCCCAACACAGTAACCCTGGGCTAATCTAGGACAATTACACGGCCCAACACAGTAACCCTGGGCTAATCTAGGACAATTACACGGCCCAACAGAGGAACCCTGGGCTAATCTAGGACAATTACACGGCCCAACACAGGAACCCTGGGCTAATCTAGGACAATTACACGGCCCAACACAGGAACCCTGGGCTAATCTAGGACAATTACACGGCCCAACACAGGAACCCTGGGCTAATCTAGGACAATTACACGGCCCAACACAGGAACCCTGGGCTAATCTAGGACAATTACACGGCCCTACACAGTAACCCTGGGCTAATCTAGGACAATTACACGGCTCAACACAGGAACCCTGGGCTAATCTAGGACAATTACACGGCCCAACACAGGAACCCTGGGCTAATCTAGGACAATTACACGGCCCAACACAGGAGCCCTGGGCTAATCTAGGACAATTAAACGGCCCAACACAGGAACCCTGGCCTATCTAGGACAATTACACGGCCCTACACAGTAACCCTGGGCTAATCTAGGACAATTACACGGCCCAACACAGGAACCCTGGGCTAATCTAGGACAATTACACGGCCCAACACAGGAACCCTGGGCTAATCTAGGACAATTACCCGGCCCAACACAGGAACCCTGGGCTAATCTAGGAGAATTACACGGCCCAACACAGGAACCCTGGGCTAATCTAGGACAATTACCCTTGCCCAACACAGGAACCCTGGGCTAATCTAGGACAATTACACGGCCCAACACAGGAACCCTGGGCTAATCCACAAGCAGGATTCAACATTTTTCCCATTTTTATCACACCATTCCCAAGATAATTATGTCCAATTCCTGATTCTGGCCTTGCAGCTCCACTGCAGTTTCAGGATCGTCAAAGATCAAAGAAAGAATGATGAAAATCTCCGGCCGCCGTTGTCCAAAGCATTTACTCAGACCACCACGTGGAGGCAATTTGCTGGCCAACAACTTGGCATCCATCTGTATCGCCTTCTTCAAGCTCTTCGTGCGTCATGCTGTATTTCCCACTTGCTTGAAATAAACCCCAACCATGGCAGAGCCAAACAAAACAACGGTACCACGTTCTAATGACTGTCGCTACGTCATTCTCACCCCCGTCACCACAAAGTGCTTTGCGACGCTCGTCACGGCCCACATCAAAAGCAGACTACAAACACAACTGAACCCAATACAATTTGCCCACGAACACGACCAAACACAACCACCCAGACTACAAACACAACTGAACCCAATCCAATTTGCCCATGAACACAACAAAACAACCACCCAGACTAAACTACAAACACAACTGAACCCAATACAATTTGCCCACGAACACGACAAAACAACCACCCAGACTACAAACACAACTGAACCCAATACAATTTGCCCACGAACACGACAAAACAACCAACCAAACTACAAACACAACTGAACCCAATACAATTTGCCCACGAAAGGAAGTAGACAGGCTCCGTTACAGAACCCCCCGTTTAACATTCACAAAGCCTGTAACCTGTCACAGAACCATCAAACCCACCAAGACTCAGCAGCGGTGTCTCTGATCCCCGAGGTGAAAACAGAAATCTGCCGGGGACCCCGTGTCCTGAACAAATAATATCCGCACATCATTGAGAACATCGTCACTGGCCACCTGAGAGCATGTGTACGACTGAGAGAAATATACAAAAAAAAGAGAGACTGTGGATAGCAGAGGAAGTTGAGGAAAATGATAAAGAAGGCTTGTTTATGCCTGGAGTCTTTTGTCCTGACCTTTCAGACTCGGGTCACATTTCTGTCACTATTATCTCCTTTGAAAATAATCTTGTGATCCGTAAATACATTCTCCTGAACTGGACAACAGACCCGGCGCATAAAATAAATGAGTGGCATAGGAGATCTTAAAAGCGTTGTCCCTGCAGAATACATGTGTAGACAGCCTGTAGACAGCCTGATATGTGTTCATATCAAGTTCTGTCCGACTACCCAGATCCACGATCTATCCTCTTTATTGCAGCTGGTGCAAACACCATATATTTTCTTATAACTAACCTGTCTCGTGGAACAGTAAAGCTCTGTGCTTTTTTTTAGTTAAACAAATGCTTGTCAAAGTTTCATACAGAAGCATTTCGTGAAGGTGATTCAGTTCACCATTAATCAGTAAGTGTCTTCGCAGAATAATGTTAAACAGCACTATTAATAAATGATTTAAATCCTCCATTATTTTCCATGTCTGCTTTATATTTCATATTTCCCTCTCACTCATTTCTCTGCTCGCCCTATTTTGCATTTAAATAATCTGTAATCAGGAAAATCACTTCCTTCCACCCAGTTTCTCCTCCTCTGTTTTTGAAAACACAAATCTCCAAGTAGCCGGCAATGAGTTTAAATGTGGGAACATGGAGCAAGAGAACCAGGAGAACGTCTCTCAGTCCTGGCTCCATGTGTAAATGAGGGAACATGGAGCAGGAGAACCAGGAGAACGTCTCTGTCTCAGTCCTGGCTCCATGCTTTTCCACAGCGGTTATTGCCCCAATTCCATAGAGCCATCTGATTGGTTCAGCTTTAAATGGCTTCCTATACTCCGTCCCAAACGGCACCCTATTCATCCTGTAGTGCACTGCTGTTGACCGTCGCCCAATAGTCTCTAGGGGCCAGAGCAAGAAGTAGTGCAGTGAATAGGAGTAACAACTGTAAGGGTGGATTGGGAGGGTGTGCGGGTATTT
Source organism: Dallia pectoralis (assembly GCA_029465975.1). Taxonomy (NCBI): domain Eukaryota; kingdom Metazoa; phylum Chordata; class Actinopteri; order Esociformes; family Umbridae; genus Dallia; species Dallia pectoralis. The sequence continues at coordinate 1,834,052 of CM055750.1, read as the reverse complement.
GACCAGGGTTCTGCTCTCTCCCTGTCGTTCTGTTACCCTCATCTGTGGTGCAGTTAAACAGAGGTATCTGCCTTCTCTGTGGCCCGTCCAGATGACGTGCTCCGTTATAAAAAGAACCGAGTCAAATAAAAAATGAGAGCCGGCCCGAAACTCTGCCACTGGTGTGTGGATTAGGGCAGGTTGACGATGGGGTCTGTCCTCTGAAGTCTGATGGGAAAGTCGTAGGGAGTGGCGAATGCCAAACGTAGTTAGAGTTAACCTAAATGCGGTATTCCTAAATTAGATTAATGTGGGGACAAGCCTTTGCAAGTTAAGCGGGCCACATGGCACTGGAGCGCTGTGACACAGTCGCTCGTTCACGAATAACTGAGACGTGGGTGTTTTACGTCCGACAAAGGATCACCTCTGAAACAGGCAAGAAGAACCGAAGGGGCAAAACATCCAAACCCAGTCTCAGATGAGCTGCTGTCTAAGTTACCAAAATAACCATAAGTCAGCACTAAACAGGTTTTGGATCCGACTGGAGTAGAGGGGATCTGGCGAGGTTAAATAAGAACACGATGATTAAAGCAATCTACTGTAGCATTATATTGCAAGCCCACAGAAGCACGGTGAAGCTATAAAGCTGAACAGTACAACAATCAAGAGAACCTAGAACAATGTGCACCTGCAAAGCTGCGCCACCAGACTTGAAACAACACAAAAAAACTCACTAAAAACAGAAGCTTTGGCCGAGCCACAACATAAGGCCTTTTGCCTAATCTTCTGGTATAAACAGAGATAAAGCAGGAGTTTTGAAGCGGGGGAAAACTCCCAGTAAGGAAAACATGCTTGGACAGGCCGAGCAGCGAGCATTTATTTGCGTTTGAATTTGATTCGGCTAATTACGAGGAGTGGGAGGTAAGACGAGCGTAAGCACTGCACTTTGGAAAAGAACAGACCTCTGCTGAGATGAAACAAACACACACACACACACAACAGGCTCGCACACACACACAATTATTCAGATTGATTCTCTTAACAGTAGGCTACAGACCACAGCAGTCATTCTCTCAAACGGCGATTGACACACAAAAGCAGAATATTTCACAGTCTGTTAGATTACAAAATCAGCCAGTCTGAGTGACACATATTGAACTTGAATATTGGAAAGCTTACAACTTTAGTTAAAATAAATTTGAGTTTTGAATTCACGTGTGTTCATAATGTACATGCTTGCATTCTTAATTGTTTGTTGGTGTGAAGACAAGAGCCTTGGTTTGTCTATTTCTGAGTATATGGGTTCAGGTATTGGTTTGAGGCCTTATGACAGTTAGCGTGGGTTAGCGTGTTAGTGTGAGCTAGCACGTTAGCGTGGGTTAGTGTGAGCGAACATGTTAGTGTGAGCTAGCGTGTTAGCGTGGGTTAGTGTGAGCGAACATGTTAGTGTGAGCTAGCGTGTTAGCGTGGGTTAGTGTGAGCGAACATGTTAGTGTGAGCTAGCGTGTTAGCGTGGGTTAGCGTGAGCTAGCAGGTTAGCGTGGGTTAGTGTGTTAGCATGGGTTAGTGTGAGCTAGCGTGTCAGCGTGGGTTAGTGTGAGCGAACATGTTAGTATGAGCTAGCGTGTCAGCGTGAGCTAGCAGGTTAGCATGGGTTAGCGTGTTAGTGTGAGCTAACATGTTAGCGTGGGTTAGTGTGTTAGCATGGGTCATCTCAGCCTGTATCCATACCTCCATACCTTCCTGTTCCTCTCTCCAGTTCTTCTGGTCCTCATAAATAGAAGCAGCATTGTACATCTGGTAGCTACAGTGGGTATAAAAAGTCTACACACCCCTGTAATGCTATGTTTTGTGATGTTAAAAAAAAGGGTTGTACGTTTTTTTTTAAATATTTTTCCCCCTTGAATTGTTCACGTTATAGCTCACATTAAAGGCATAAAAAGTTGTGACATGATTTATTTCCCTAATTTTTTCACATCACAAAAACCTGGGGGTGTATACTTTTTATATCCACTGAAGCTATTCTTCACCAGCCATCACACAATATGAAAGAACTGGGGACAGGTAATTTCCTTGGGAACTGAGGCGGAGTGAGCAGAAGACAGCAGTATTTTCATATAGTATTTTAATACAGACGGGTGACAAATTCACAAAAACAAATAGTTGTAGGAAGATGACAAATGGTGAAACCTGCATCTAGATTTAGTGCATGATACAATTAAGCAATTAATTCCCAAAAATATTTTTTTATACAATTAGGCAATAACTCCATAGTAGGTCTGGACAGATTGAAGACCATATGCAGTCATGCAACACTTGTCTTAACAGCTGTTCTATTTATTCACACAGACAAGCAGGTCATTTACTACGCACACTGCCTGAGAGGTAGGCGTTGTCCAACAACCACCAGGGAGCTTGCAGGTGGTCGGCCAACCACAAGGAGGCACTAAAGAGCGATAGGACAGGGCAGACCTGTCTCTAATCCCATGTCATTTGGAAAACACTGAGACATTTTGCAACATTTACGAGACCCAATGGTACAGCAACATTTCACAGTTGTATGTATTTTTCCTTCAATAAAGATGGAAAAAACATGAGTTCTGCATTATTGACATTGGCAAAATCGTACATGACATGTTCTTTTGAATGCTTTTTTGTCCAACCGATGAATTGAATTAACAAATTGAGCTTTATAACTAGACATAACAGTAAAAAACATATAACCTTAAAATCATCAAGAGATCAGTCCATATGAGAATATGGATATTAATAGGAACATTGTTGGGAGCCTGTGATAAATCTTACCTTAAGATATTTACTCATTGCTTTTAGCAACTCCAGAGAAAGCAAAGAAACCAAACAGGTCTACAATTGAAAATGACAATTACAAATAGCTATTTCATCGAAATACTGTCAAATGAACACAGAAATTGGTAAAAACATTAGGATATTTTAAGTCCATCGTCTAAAAAAACAAAAAAGTCCACATCACATTAAAAGTCCTTGGCACGTGCATCAGTGCTCATTGAGGTCTGCTTCAGGATGATTTCCTTCAGGTTTTGTTAAAAAAATTTGTGCGACAGTTGAGGAACATCAACTTTGTTCAAATATCACCTTTGCTTCCAGTCTGTCAATTCTTTCCCTGAAAAAGAAACTTAGAATTGGTTTATGCAAATTATATAAATGCCTATATTCCTTTATTGGAAATGCAGATGTTGTTTTTGTTAAGGCCAAAAAAAATATGTTGCTTGGGTGTAAATCTGATGGTAAAAGGTCTTCATCAACCTAACGCACCAATCATCTGTAACTATCTCATTCTGCTTTGCAGAACAGTTTAATCAGGAGTTTAAAGATCTTTTTTAGGATTGAGGTCTTGGCTCAGACTGGACCATTCCAAGACACAATGTTTTCTTATTGCAAGCCCTTGCAAGGTTGATTTGACCAGGCTTGAGATCATTGTAGTGTTGAAAGGTTAAATTATTCTTGTTTATATTATATTATATATCTTTATAGCAGTGAATAGCAGGGTTGTCAGTAAATACTTTTGCTATTATATTAATAATATTAATATATTGATTATAGGAGCCATGAGTGGTCACCTTTTCCTTCAGGTTGGTTTGTATTGATTATGCACACCTGGTTTGAGTTTGGTAGTTTTTCTAATTGTCAATTAGCCTTACAAAATTATAAACTTGGATTAGCAAACACATTGTCCTATTGGAACACAGTAGTGATGGTTGCTAATAAAAAGCCCATTTTTATTTAGGGCAAATTTAATTTAGAATATGATTGGTTAAATATAGACACACTGGACTCCCATTACAAAGGGTGTGCCGCCAAAGCTTTTATTTTGTATTTTTTCAACAAATAATCAATATCCCCCAAGGTATTATTAAAGGTAAAGAATAAGGTTGGGCATGTTAATGTATATACCGTACAGAAATATGTAGACGTTTATATCCACTGTTAATGTATATAAAGTACAGAAATACGTAGACGTTTATATCCACTGTTAATGTATATACAGTACAGAAATACGGGGGGAGACGATGAGGACAGTTATATTCCTTCATGTGCCATGCAGGTCAGGACTTGATGAGGCCTGCTGGTTTGAGGCCTGCTGGGTAACCCTAGACTCTAGCTGGAAAGTACCCCGCTGTCTGGAGCACACAGGTAGGGGTTGAGGTTTCTGATGGGGGGTTGGGGGATGTCCGGGGCCGTTAATAGCCGTACTGTGTCAACACAGCATCAGAAGGAACCAACAGCGCAGAGATATATTAACTCAATTCTGACAGAACTCCAGAGAGAACCTTCTAGTCCCAAGCTCTCACACTGTGTCTGGAAGCTAGCTTCTGGGGTACTTTCCGGTGTGTTGTTCTATCACAGCAAGCAACAACATGTATTGTATGAAGACGGTCATGTGGTTAGAGGCCTGTACCCGATTAGTCGATGAGGTAAAAAAAATGAACTTGACGTTGTGCCCTTGAGCAAGGCTTTTAACTCAAACTGCCCCCGTTAATTGCTCAGTTACTAAAATGTACAAAGGTATGTTTGTGTTAGTTTTAGCCTGCGAGCACTTACACGTGCCTGTGTATCCTACTCATGTCAGCGTGTGTGTATCTCCGTGTGTGTGTGTGTGTGGCCTGGCCCAGCCACACAGGTGCACACATTCAACATATTCTCCAATTACATTACCTTTCCCCTCAGACTAAAGCAAGGTGATCATAAACACTGCATCAGGCTTGCTTCTGCCCCCCCCCAGATTTATTCCATAACAGGTTGAAACAACAGTCATTCCTCTGCCTGGAGAACTGCACCTGGCTCAGGGGGGAGGGGGGGTTATAACAGACATGTGCTCACCTCCATGGTGGGGGCAATATGGGGGAAAGCCCTCTTCAAGTCAGGACCATAAAATGTAAAACAGGCCTGTAATTGGTATAGCTAGTGGGTCAGGGAGCTACGTTGGCTTCTCTTCTTGTAGTGTTCTAAAGGACAGGTGAACCTACAGGATGTAAGGGGGTGTGTCCCCATGGTAACCTATTCTCTATGTGTCCTGGTTAACCCACAGGATGTAGGGGAGTGTGTCTCCATGGTAACCTATTCTCTATGTGTCCTGGTTAACCCACAGGATGTAGGGGAGTGTGTCTCCATGGTAACCTATTCTCTATGTGTCCTGGTCTAAAGCAGTGCACTACATAGGGGATAGGTTGAGTCAGAGGAGGCGTCTTTGGTCTGTCCTCCTCTGAGGAGATAACATATCATTTCATATCAGATCAGAGGGATTTTCTGTGTGTTTTATGAGGAGGGGCTCAGAGGCAGACATTAATCATGCAGGTGACATCAGGTGAGATCAGTTGTAATCATGAATCCGCATTTCCTTTGTTCATTTGGATTAAATAAAGACGTCCCAGGGCCATTATTAACCACTCATCTTATCCATTTCATCTTTTATGTCTGTCTACAACATCGGCGTCATATTGGCCATATATATATATATAATTCTTCAGGGTTGGATTGAAGAATATTACTAATAACTCATGATATAATCAAGACATTTTAAGAGGGGGCAACTCTTTGACCAAAATCTGGTATAATATCTGTCTTCATCTGTTTCTATTACATTTTATACTCTTTGGTTGTTCATAGGATCTATATTGTAGTAAAAAAACATCATAGTCTTTGCAGAGCTTGTAAATCCGAGAAAAAAAATCTTACAATGTACCGATACAGGAGACCATAAATAGGGGTTGAGAAACTACAGCTGTTTGAGAAAAATTGGAAATGTGAATTATATGGCGGAAAATAAATGTTTAAATAGCAATAATTAATGAAAAAAATAAATGTTTAAAAAGCATTCATTAATTGTTAAATTAATTGTACATTTTAGTAGAAGTATTTTAAGGGAAATTTAGATCTGAAAATCATATCAAGAAGAAATGACACATTTGAAGCACTTAACAGCCAACATCCCCATTTCCTGGTGTATTCGTGTTTACAGCCAAAACATAAGCCTAAAGACTTTATTTCAGTGGATCACTATAATCTTAAGAGGCACAGACAGTCACAAGTTTGATACCCAATCTGTTAAATTATATGCAGGTATAAAAAAGGTATGATAGCTAGTGTAGATCAGTGGTGTTTTATGGAGTGTGGACTGTGTGTGTGTGTGTGTGTGTGTGTGTGTGTGTGTGTGTGTGTGTGACAGAGAGAGAGCACCAACCTGTTCTGTTTCCTGAAGTGTAGGTAGATTATCGTCCCCAAGGTGATTAGAGTAGCAATGGAAAACACGCTACCCAACACAATTCCCACCACGTTTTCTGTCAGAAACACAAACATCTACAGGTTAACACCTTAAACAGTGCTAGGTCAAACCCTGACGGCTGATTGGTGACAAACGTTACGGTGTTATAAACCAGTTCAGAATAGCAATAACACTTGTCTGTTTTATGTGGTGTTTGGTCAATATATCACAGCTAAGAGTGGTGTCATAAAAACACCTCCATAAGAGCACCTCCTGAAGAACACCTCCATAAGTGCACCTCCATAAGCGCACCTCCATAAGCGCACCTCCTGAAGAACACCTCCATAAGTGCACCTCCATAAGAGCACCTCCATAAGAGCACCTCCTGAAGAACACCTCCATAAGTGCACCTCCATAAGCGCACCTCCATAAGAGCACCTATATAAGAGCACCTCCATAAGAACACCTCCATAAGGTGAACAGGACATACAGTAGAGTACCTATTGAACAGGACATACAGTAGAGTACCTATTGAACAGGACATACAGTAGAGTACCTATTGAACAGGACATACAGTAGAGCACCTATTGAACAGGACATACAGTAGAGCACCTATTGAACAGGACATACAGTAGAGCACCTATTGAACAGGACATACAGTAGAGTACCTATTGAACAGGACATACAGTAGAGTACCTATTGAACAGGACATACAGTAGAGTACCTATTGAACAGGACATACAGTAGAGTACCTATTGAACAGGACATACAGTAGAGTACCTATTGGGTAACTTTTGAGAGTTTACAGGACATAATTTGGCTTCTCATCTTAGACTACATGTATGGTTTAAGGTATTGATGATTACCATAATATTAAAAGTATTAAACCTTTAGACAATCTCTGTAATTGTGTTAAAAAAGTTTCAAAATACACAAAACCAATTGGATTCTATATCTCTCAAAAACATCAAAAGACAAGAATTAATACAAACTTCTGCAACAGTACTGAGAGAGAGGTGATACTAAGAGAAAAGCAGCGAAATAAACCGATAAACTAAGCTCCCCCAGATAAATCCCACATCCAAACAGACACACACACGGGCACGGGCACACGCACACACACGCACACACGCACACGCACACACACACACACACACACACACACCTAAAGCTTAACTGGTATCAGGGCTGCTCACATTTCTTTGAGCCATAGATGGGTTTTTTGGCCGAGACAGTATAATCTATAAAATAAATGCTCTGCTCCGCTTTTCATCAAACGTTACCTCTTGCATCAGTAATAGTGACAGGAATAATATCCTACGTGTGGACGTCACGTCACCAAACATAAACATCAATTTGGAGAGAAGAAAAGGAAAAACCTTTTCCAGCACCTTTTTCCCCCCATCGTGCCTTCGTTTCCTGACACTTAGTCCCTCTCGCTCTCTCTCTCTCTCTCTCTCTCTCTCTCTCTCTTTCTCACTTTCTTATCAAACAACACACGAGTGAGTTTGGGTTGCAGGTGCACACACACACACACGCACACGCACAGTCTGAAAGTGATAGTGATAATATAGGGCTGTTTACAGTGGCAGGCTGAGAGACTGTGGGCTGAAGAGCCCATTCCATCACAGTGGACTGGATCAGTGGAACCCAGATCAAAGGAACACAAGCGGCGTCAAAAGGCTGTATCCCAAATGCCACCCTGTTCCTTCAGGGCCACACGGTCAACAGCGTCCCAGGGACCATTTGGGACCACAGGAATTCTTCCCTTTCCATTATGTTGCCTTAAAGTCAGGGAGAGTGACCTTCAAGTGTATCTGTAGGCGTTCTGTTCCCAGACAACGGGGTGTTGATAAGGAGAAATGAAAACACCTTTAACGTGGAGGTTGTGGGGGGGGATACTCCAGTCTTCAGCACCCCACCTAAACACACTCTCTTTTTTTCGACAGCAGTATCATCTTTCCTCACCGCTGTCTCCTCTCTCGTCCTCCTTTATCTTAATCTGTCTCCCATGCTCCGCCCTTCCTCACTCGTCCACACTCTTCTTTCGCACGCTCTCCTTCTCCCCTTCCTCCCTTCTCTTCATTTCTTTTTCTCTCTCTCTCACTCCATTACCTTTCATAGAGACAGACAGAGAGACTCTTTCCAGGAAAACAACAGACGTTCTTCTCAGAAACGTGGCAGGTAAAACAGGGCCAGGACAACACAATGCCGTGTTATTCTGTACTAAAGCTGATGAAATGCTCCCTGATTTTGACAATTCGACCACAGACTAAACACGCAGGTGACCAAAGGATGACAAAACACCATGCTGGTTCAGTGTGACGGTCTGCGATCTAAAGTCGGGCCAGCCAATCACTTCAGGTGAAATCCGCAATATTCAAATGATAGGTCGAACGTATAAAGGGGAGAATTTATAAACAGCATCTGAAAGCTTCTGGAAGCTTCCGCCATCGTGGGTTGATATTAAGTTCAGAATACTTTAGGTTTTGATAGTGAAGACCTCCCAAGTCTATGGAGAAATACAGGATATACATTTTAAGGAACGATATGAATAATGTAAAGCATAAGTAATACTTCCTCTGCACAAATGCATGTTGAGCTCTTATACAACACAAGCTCCCCCAGGTCTTAGTGACAGCAAGAACGAGAAACAGCCTTGAAAGAATATAAAATAAAAGCAATGGGAGACAAGATAAAGCAATGAGAAAAGAGGCGATGAATACTGAAGGTTCATTTTAATCACAAAACCCTGTTAACTCTGAAGTACCGGTATCTGTTTTATTCATGTGCATCTGCTGTCACATACATTCAGATACAGGGACAGGTTTAAATGGATCAATGACTATAGTGGTCAGTGTCTCTGTCTCTCTGTCTGTCTCTCTCTGCGTCTGTCTCTCTGCGTCTGTCTCTCTGCGTCTGTCTCTCTGCGTCTGTCTCTCTGCGTCTGTCTCTCTGCGTCTGTCTCTCTGCGTCTGTCTCTCTGCGTCTGTCTCTCTGCGTCTGTCTCTCTGCGTCTGTCTCTCTGCGTCTGTCTCTCTGTGTCTGTCTCTCTGTGTCTGTCTCTCTTCCCATAAAACATTAAAATTTCTTTAAAGTACCATATATATGCAAGGTATGAGTTTCCACAGAATGTAAAAGCATTCAATTTGTATGCATCTATTCCTCCCTCCCCCACCCTCCGTCTCCCCCTCCCTCCCTCCGTCTCCCCCTCCCTCCCTCCGTCTCCCCCACCCTCCGTCTCCCCCTCCCTCCGTCTCCCCCTCACTCCACCTCCCCCTCACTCCGTCTCCCCCTCACTCCGTCTCCCCCTCACTCCGTCTCCCCCTCCCTCCGTCTCCCCCTCCCTCCGTCTCCCCCTCCCTCCGTCTCCCCCACCCTCCGTCTCCCCCTCCCTCCGTCTCCCCCTCCCTCCGTCTCCCCCTCCCTCCGTCTCCCCCTCCCTCCGTCTCCCCCTCCCTCCGTCTCCCCCTCCCTCCGTCTCCCCCTCCCCCTCTCTCCCTCCACCTCCCTCCGTCTCGCAGAGAGCACAGGGATAACTCCACCATCCCCCATTAATGTACTTGAACGTCATTATTTCCCCCAGGCACTTTTTAAAGTGAAGAAGATCCAAAACATTCCAAGGACTTTTTGTCCTTAAACCCCCCTGCGTTCTAATGGCTGTTGATTTATGAATCGTCTCCCACCAGAGAACGTTAAAATAGATGATCAAGACTTGGGCCCAAATGTACTCTGTATACCCTACTTTGTGCACTACTTGCAGTCAGAGCCCTATTGGCCCAGGTCAAAAGAAGTGCACTTCCTGCTGTATATGTCTCTGTTAGGGCCCATTAAGAACTCACACTCCATAATCAGCTCTGACATAGAAAACCTGTGCGTCACTTCTCCAGTCACAATCGTTTATTAGAGCTACTTCTGGCTCCAAATAGTGTTTGATATCTTCCAAACATATAAAAGATACAGTGGATTTTGCTTCAGTGAAACACAGCCAAGACACACATAATATTAAATAGTCTTTGCATTTAAAACTATTGAAAGTTCTACTAGCACTGCCAGAAAAGGATAGGCCACCCATCAGAGTCTGGTTCCTCTATAGGTTTCTTTCTAAATTCGACCCATCAGGGTGTAATTCCTGGCCTAATAATGTCTCCTATGTATGGGCGGGACAAATAGAAATACAATTTAAAAGTAGGAACAATCAGTTAACGTTTTTTATTCTGTCCAGCTGTGATGCAGTCAGTAAATCCTTTTGACCAGAACATGATCAGATTGCTATCAAAAGGAAGTTCTGGTAATGAAAAGAGGATGGAGGTAAATAGAGAAGAGAAAGAGATAGAAAACAGATACAACCGCCTGAGTTTTGAGAGATGAGGAAAGTAAACAAGTGGATATGGTCGACTTCTCCACTGGTACGAGACAAGAAACTATCAAAGAAAACACTGACCTCTGCTGGTGACAACCTAAAACCACAGCTGGCAAACAAAAATGCCTTCGGCAAAGGTGGTAGCTACTGAAACCCAATCTGGAAGCACAGGTGGTTCTCATTCAAGAACAGAAAGAGAAAGAGAAAGAGAGAGAGAGACAGGGAATTAGAGGGAAGGAGAAATAAAAAGAGAGAGATGTTAGAGAAAGAAAGAGAGACACAGAAAGTAAGAGAGAGCAGAGACAAAGCCAAACCCTGGTTCTAATAGACTAATGGGACAATGGTGATGCTTCTAGCTGAGAACCCAAACCACAGTCACTGGAACAGAGACCTTAGAGTCAGGCTATTGGACTTCTCAAAGTTCCGGTGTCACAGGTTCTTATTCAGGACAGTCAAACAGTGGAACGATTTAAACCACAAAGAAAGAAACGCAGAGCACCTGGTATCGAGTTGGCCGACATGGGTCAAATACGGGATGTAAAATAAAGATCTGTACTGTTAATGTTTACTTAGATGGTCCATAACAAATAATTAGCAAATGTTGGTTACCATGGTGATGTGTTTGCATTGTGTCATGCCAAAGTTTTTATTCAATAAAACACACACACACACACACACATTTCAACCGGGGAATAGGAAGGCAATTACCAGAAAGGCAGTAGGTTTCCTCCCCGCTCCAATCTCTGCTCGGCAGGCAGGTCCGTTCTCTGGAACCAAATAGACCGTAGCCGCTCTTGCAGGTAAAACTCACTAGCGCCCCCTCTAGGTAACGTGTGCCTTCTTTTCCACCGTTTCTCGGAGTGGCCAGCCAACCACAGGACACGACTAAAGGACAAAATAATGTCATTACTAATACATACATTAATATATTCATGACTTTGCTCCATTAACTCATTAGTTGTAGCTGAAAGCTAAATGCCTTATAATTTGAGTAATTTAGAATACAAGCATAAAGGAAACTACACACTGTTCCAAAGTGCATTCATAGTAATACAATCTGTATAAACCACTGCTAGTAACTAGTTATTATATTATATGGTTCCCACGGAGGACAGCACAGGATTAATGGCCACCACATCACCAGGCACTGACCTCGCCTAGCCTCCAGTAGGCGCCATAGAACAGCTGACACCAGAATGGCAACTCAGCTGTGGTCAATGAAGCCAAACTGACAATGAGCAGTATATCAGCGCCCTATTGAAGACAGACGTGGACCGACGAGGGGCAGGTTGAAACCCACTACAAGAGGGAGACCGAAGAGGGAGAACGAAGAGGGAGACCAGGGAGGAAGACCGAAGAGGAAGACCAAAGAGGAAGAGCGAAGAGGAAGAGCGAAGAGGAAGAGCGAAGAGGTAGAGCGAAGAGGTAGAGCGAAGAGGTGAACCCTCTGCGGCCGCACCCTCTGCGGCCGCACCCTCTGCGTCCGCACCCTCTGCGTCCGCACCCTCTGCGTCCGCACCCTCTGCGTCCGCACCCTCTGCGTCCGCACCCTCTGCGTCCGCACCCTCTGCGTCCGCACCCTCTGCGTCCGCACCCTCTGCGTCCGCACCCTCTGCGTCCGCACCCTCTGCGTCCGCACCCTCTGCGTCCGCACCCTCTGCGTCCGCACCCTCTGCGTCCGCACCCTCTGCGTCCGCACCCTGCCTCTCTGGTCGCTACCGTTACCAGTCATGGTTTTGAGATGTAAAGTACACGATATGAAGGCTGCATTGATCAGACAGTGCTGAGGTGTTGGGTAATGAGTGGAGAAACAAACTGTTTAAATGTTAACGTCACAGTGTATTGGCAGTTAGTGTCATGAGGACATACCTGGCTGCAGGTCATGCAGAAGTGCCTGGTGACTCTGGTAGGCCATCAGGGTAGAGTTTCCTACAGCCAGACTACGGGTCGTCATGGTGTCATACTTGCAGAAATGGGCCCCGTCACCTAGAAATTAGGAGGTTTCATTATATTATTCGTCAAATGCACACAGGGTCAGACCCAAACTGAACCCAATTAAGGCTAACCGTTTTGCTCAAGGACAGTTCCATTTATAGCTCGGCCGGTCTGGGGTTTGATTTAGCAACATGTCAGTTAATTGTCAAATGCTCTTACTGCTCTCTTCTCTGCCAGCAAAATATTATAAGGTACTGCAAAAATGTATTTAAATGTCCTTCAAATGTATGTTACATCTGTTTGACATTCATGAAATGTTAGCAGTAGTTAGTTCCCAAAGACCACTGTATCCTCAGGGAATAGGCTGTCATTTTATTATTCCTGGATTTACCAAAGCCTTGACGTTTGGAAACAACCAGAGGTTAGTGTTTTGGTCCAATGCAACGTGGGCCTTTCTGATTGTCATTTAGATAAACACATAAAACAATACTCACCAAAGCAGAGGTTCAGCATATCCAGAACCAGTGGGTCATGAGGTTCTTCCACCACAGAGACGGCTGGGATGAACGTGGGGTCATGTTTCACAGAGTAGTAGGTGTCCAATAGGTGCGCACTGTCATAGGTGAACAGAGACGTCTTTTTGGATGTTTTCCCTGTGCAGGAAACATAATAGGAAATGATCTCAGGTCAGTGGCCATATTCATAATTAATATCAAACCATACCAATCATACCAGGAGCAGTATTTAAAATATATCTTACAGATCCAAACCCAGCATGTCAGAGTAGAAGCACTGATCACCCTGAACTACCCTGGACTAGCTGGTACTATACTGGTCAGTACTAACCTTCCCACCCTGGACTAGCTGGTACTATACTGGTCAGTACTAACCTTCCCACCCAGGACTAGCTGGTACTATACTGGTCAGTACTAACCTTCCCACCCTGGACTAGCTGGTACTATACTGGTCAGTACTAACCTTCCCACCCTGGACTAGCTGGTACTATACTGGTCAGTACTAACCTTCCCACCCTGGACTAGCTGGTACTATACTGGTCAGTACTAACCTTCCCACCCTGGACTAGCTGGTACTATACTGGTCAGTACTAACATTCCCACCCTGGACTAGCTGGTACTATACTGGTCAGTACTAACCTTCCCACCCAGGACTAGCTGGTACTATACTGGTCAGTACTAACCTTCCCACCCTGGACTAGCTGGTACTATACAGGTCAGTACTAACCTTCCCACCCTGGACTAGCTGGTACTATACTGGTCAGTACTAACCTTCCCACCCTGGACTAGCTGGTACTATACTGGTCAGTACTAACCTTCCCACCCTGGACTAGCTGGTACTATACTGGTCAGTACTAACCTTCCCACCCTGGACTAGCTGGTACTATACTGGTCAGTACTAACCTTCCCACCCAGGACTAGCTGGTACTATACTGGTCAGTACTAACCTTCCCACCCTGGACTAGCTGGTACTATACTGGTCAGTACTAACCTTCCCACCCTGGACTAGCTGGTACTATACTGGTCAGTACTGACCTTCCCACCCTGGACTAGCTGGTACTATACTGGTCAGTACTAACCTTCCCACCCTGGACTAGCTGGTACTATACTGGTCAGTACTAACATTCCCACCCTGGACTAGCTGGTACTATACTGGTCAGTACTAACCTTCCCACCCAGGACTAGCTGGTACTATACTGGTCAGTACTAACCTTCCCACCCTGGACTAGCTGGTACTATACAGGTCAGTACTAACCTTCCCACCCTGGACTAGCTGGTACTATACTGGTCAGTACTAACCTTCCCACCCTGGACTAGCTGGTACTATACTGGTCAGTACTAACCTTCCCACCCTGGACTAGCTGGTACTATACTGGTCAGTACTAACCTTCCCACCCTGGACTAGCTGGTACTATACTGGTCAGTACTAACCTTCCCACCCTGGACTAGCTGGTACTATACTGGTCAGTACTAACCTTCCCACCCTGGACTAGCTGGTACTATACTGGTCAGTACTAACCTTCCCACCCTGGACTAGCTGGTACTATACTGGTCAGTACTGACCTTCCCACCCTGGACTAGCTGGTACTATACTGGTCAGTACTAACCTTCCCACCCTGGATTAGCTGGTACTATACTGGTCAGTACTAACCTTCCCACCCTGGACTAGCTGGTACTATACTGGTCAGTACTATGGTAAAACACCAACAAGGAACAGTTCAGCCAAGAAAAGAAAACAAGGACAGGAGAAAACCACCATCCAGATATGAATACCAGAGGTCTCCAAACTCACATCCAGCTCCAAAGTTGAATATATCCTGGGGGCTGGCTTTATCAGGGGAGATGACCTCCCCCATGCAGGTCAGCAGGTCATCTGACGGGTCAGAGTTCATCTGTCCCAGCAGGCCCAGTGTGAGGTTGGCGTAGTCTGACGGGAGCAGCACAGTAACGGTCATCGAGCCTCCTCCTCCTCCTCCTCCTCCCCGCAACTCAACCCCGACCCCGGAGGAGAACATGACGGTGACGTTCTGGGGGGTTGGGGAGTAAAGGAACACACCTAAAACAGAGATGTTCACGTGTTGGTCATCACAAATAAAACAGAGATGTTCACGTGTTGGTCATCACAAATAAAACAGAGATGTTCACGTGTTGGTCATCACAAATAAAACCGAGATGTTCACGTGTTGGTCATCACAAATAAAACCGAGATGTTCACGTGTTGGTCATCACAAATGGTTCATTTAATCCCTGAACACTGGGTTTATTTTGTGTTCTGGACACACAAGACACAAAGATTGATGCCATTTCTCACCATGCAAATCCATCCACGTCTGTTCTGTGAAGGAAAGTACCTGCTGGTTCCTCAAAACCTCCAGGCGGTTCTGCTGCGGAACCTGGCGCACCTCAATGACATCAGAGGCGTTCTCCCTCATAGCCACGGCTGATAGGCCAGTAGCCTTGGCTAAGGTACCTGAGGAATTTAGAAATACCACACGTTAACACGCGACAAAGTAATGAAAATGTATCAAAACATAATATATCACTACATAATGTGTCCTAACATATCATAATATATCATAACATCTCATTACATATCAATGTTACTGAACCTGAGAGGTTATGATAAATAACCTAAGAAAGTCGGGACCTAAGAAATTCACAAGAGGAGCATTTCTCTGAAAAGTATCGACTAGGCTTTGGTTCCTAGCATCAAGTCTCAGTACGGCCGGTATCCATTCTAGCTCTCTAACCAGTAAAACATTTGATACAATCGGGGAAAGAAATTAACAACTAGGGAGAAAACCAACCGGATCCTGTGCCTGGGAGTTAAGAAACAAAGAGAAAGCTTGACAACATGACACTAACAGGGAAGTTTCCTAAAGCGTGAACACATGATGACAAATCCTACTGGAAGGGTAACAGACATAGTTTGGTAAGAGCTTTGCATCATTGTCCCAGGTGGATTCAGACAGACCCAGAGAGACTCAAGAGAGACCCAGAGAGACTCAGAGAGACCCAGAGAGACCCAGAGAGACCCAGAGAGACTCAGAGAGACCCATTGAGACCCATAGAGACTCAGAGAGACCCAGAGAGACTCAGAGAGACCCAGAGAGACCCAGAGAGACCCATAGAGACTCAGAGAGACCCAGAGAGACCCAGAGAGACCCAGAGAGACCCAGAGAGACCCAGAGAGACTCAGAGAGACCCAGAGAGACTCAGAGAGACCCAGAGAGACCCAGAGAGACTCAGAGAGACCCAGAGAGACCCATGGAGAGACCTCTGGAGAGACCCATGGAGAGACTGGATGAGACCATGGAAAAACTAAGGAAATATGCACTCCTTTATCACTATATTTGACACCCTACCGCTTCCCTCTATTGTTGCATTAAACAAAAGTGTGCGTGTGCACGTATGTGTGAACATCAACATTTAAAAAAGTGTCTAATTAACATCAATAGATATGTCGGACTGAATCAAATAATTTATTACAATCCAGCTGAAAAAAAAATAATCTCAGAATGATTATCTTCCATTTGCCTGAATCCCTCAGTAACCTAACAAAGAGAACCTAAGACACAGACAGAACAAGGGAGGTACAGACACAGACAGAACAAGGGAGGTACAGACACAGACAGAACAAGGGAGGTACAGACACAGACAGAACAAGGGAGGTACAGACACAGACAGAACGAGAGAAATATACACAGACAGAGACAGATCATGGTGGCTAGCGTAGCCGATAGACGTGAGAGAGGCTACACTCCAGACAGGCTAATGTTCAATGGCTGAGGACAAACTCACCGTTCTCCAGTTTCACCTGCTCTGTGCGACCCTGAACAACCAGCCCTCTGTCCGGGGACTGGACCAGATAGTACTCTCCTTTCCCATTGAAGCTATAGTTCAAGCCGTCAAACGTTACAAAATGGGGGTCACCCAGAACAGCGCCTAAAAGAGGCACTTTTAGTCATTAAAGGGATAAAGCCGCAAATGATTCAACATGACACCTGTAGCACTTCTGGTAATTAACGTGTTCCTCGTTATACACTCATGTACTGGCCCCTAGTGGGAATGTGCCCTCATGACATCTAGAAGATAAGATATCATTCATTCCTATTCTATATCATTCATTCCTATTCTATATCATTCATTCCTATTCTATATCATTCATTCCTATTCTATATCACTCCTTCCTATTCTATATCATTCATTCCTATTCTATATCATTCCTTCCTATTCTATATCATTCCTTCCTATTCTATATCATTCATTCCTATTCTATATCATTCATTCCTATTCTGTATCATTCATTCCTATTCTATATCATTCATTCCTATTCTATATCATTCCTTCCTATTCTATATCATTCCTTCCTATTCTATATCATTCATTCCTATTCTGTATCATTCATTCCTATTCTGTATCATTCATTCCTATTCTATATCATTCATTCCTATTCTATATCATTCCTTCCTATTCTATATCATTCCTTCCTATTCTATATCATTCATTCCTATTCTATATAATTTCCTTCCTATTCTATATAATTTCCTTCCTATTCTATATAATTTCCTTCCTATTCTATATCATTTCCTTCCTATTCTATATCATTTCCTTCCAGTTCTATATCATTTCCTTCCAGTTCTATATCATTTCCTTCCAGTTCTATATCATTTCCTTCCAGTTCTATATCATTTCCTTCTAGTTCTATATCATTTCCTTCCAGTTCTATATCATTTCCTTCCAGTTCTATATAATTTCCTTCCAGTTCTATATAATTTCCTTCCAGTTCTATATAATTTCCTTCCAGTTCTATATAATTTCCTTCCAGTTCTATATCATTTCCTTCCAGTTCTATATCATTCCCTTCCAGTTCTATATCATTTCCTTCCAGTTCTATATCATTTCCTTCCAGTTCTATATCATTTCCTTCCTGTTCTATATTATTTCCTTCCTATTCTTTTCTCACCAGCTCTTGGTGGATCGTACTCTCTACATCCACTAGAGGGTCTGTGTTGGAAGTAGACGTGACAGTGGTCTGACCACAGACAGCAGCAGTAGAAGGTCAGGACGTCATGACGCCAGTGGGAGAGGCCTGGGATCCGAGGAGGCCATCTGTACGGAGGCGAGCCCCAGTCGTGTGCCCGATCTGGGGTGCTTCCTCCGATTGAGTCCCCTGTCAGAACCTGGACCCCTTCCTGGTTGTAGCAACACTGTTGTCCAGCTCCGTATGTAGGACTGAGGATGGAACAATCAGATGTTAATTAAACAGTTACGCGTTTCATATTGGTCATTCGATATACCAATTAAAGACTAATTAATTCTTATTGAAGAACTTGCAGAATTATTTCATGAAATAAAATCCAAATGAGCTATTGTCTTTAATAAGCGTGCAGATCAGAATCAGGTTAAGTCTGTTTAAACACACAAGGAATTTGTTCTGTCCCAAAGCTGCAGAATTCAGACCGACATATTTAAACGTACAGTGCAAATAGAGCAAAAAACACACAACACGAACAGTTCGACAAGAGACAATGTCTAATGGCCTAATAAGTAATGGATAAATATAGGATGTGTCATATATAAAATATACAGGACAAACCTGTGCTGTCATATCGATATCTCTCCAGAATATATTTCTGGTGGCACATAATGGTGTTGACAGAAGAGAGAACAGTGTGCTAAAAGTATATAGTGCACAATATAGTAGTACATTTTCAATAGTGGCAGTGGCCTAAGATACGTGCACACTGGCCTAAGATACGTGCACACTGGCCTAAGATACGTGCACACTGGCCTAAGATACGTGCACACTGGCCTAAGATACGTGCACACTGGCCTAAGATACGAGCACACTGGCCTAAGATACGTGCAGGATGCTAGGAGATCGTTGGACCACGGTTGAGTGACACACGCATAACGCAATACAAACAAAATCACTATTTACACAAATCATTGAGTTGGCGTAATGTTGATACATAATACATGTTTAGTAGTGGAGTCACATGAGTTAACATAAGTTAACAGACCTGCCGGCCTGTCTGACCCACCTGGCATGTATGGCTCGGACACAATGGACAGCACCAGGATGGTAGGTACATATGCTCCCCTTCTCTATGTCACAGCCATAATCAGTCTAAAACAACAGAGACATATACAGCCATAATCAGAGACATATACAGCCATAATCAACAGAGACAAATACAGCCATAATCAGAGACATATACAGCCATAATCAGTCTAAATCAACAGAGACATATACAGCCATAATCAGTCTAAATCATCAGAGACATATACAGCCATAATCAGTCTAAATCATCAGAGACATATACAGCCATAATCAGTCTAAATCAACAGAGACATATACAGCCATAATCAGTCTAAATCAACAGAGACATATACAGCCATAATCAGTCTAAATCAACAGAGACATATACAGCCATAACCAGTCTAAATCAACAGAGACATATACAGCCATAACCAGTCTAAATCAACAGAGACATATACAGCCATAATCAGTCTAAATCAACAGAGACATATACAGCCATAACCAGTCTAAATCAACAGAGACAAATACAGCCATAATCAGATAAATCAACAGAGACATATACAGCCATAATCAGTCTAAATCAACAGAGACATATACAGCCATAATCAGATAAATCAACAGAGACATATACAGCCATAATCAGTCTAAATCAACAGAGACATATACAGCCATAATCAGTCATTGGTAATAATCAAAATCTGACCTACATGGAACCTTCCGGTGTCTGCACGGGCCTGTGCCAGGGTACAGGGACAGTCCACAATCTCTTCCAGGAAGTTAGGGAGGCCGTTCTCCCGTGAGTCCCAGGCCAAACACTGGTCCCGGGCCCAGCCTGCAGAATCCTCTCTGAAGGCCTTCTCTAGATGCCAGGCCAAGGCGTGGACTCCACTCCATACAGCCTGAACATTTCTGGATACGGTAACTCGGTTAATTCACAGTAGTAAATGCATGCACTGTAACAGCCTGTAAATAAACAGGTGTAAAGTAAGTTAGTGTGTTGTGGTTATGGTTATTCCAGCTGGACTGGAGACAGACAGACAGCTGAATAAGCTGCTGGGCCAGAGCATGACTCTAATTTATACTCCCCTGGTGTTTATAAAGCCTGTGAATGAGATGTAATGTTAGAACAACGTTTATTTAAGCAGAGGCCCTCAGGAGTGTAGTATTTGGCCAAAATAGTGTCCGTTTTTCAGCCTGTCAGCATTAGCGCAAAATTCATCAAGATCCAGTTGAACGGTGGAAATCACATTTACAATTGGATTTTTACAGGACTATTATATTTATCAAACCTCTGCCTATTTCATTTATAAATTAAAAGCAGTTTTTCCCAGTCAAGTCATTAAGCACCCATGCATCTGCTCTCATAATCCCAGAACCAGCATGTCAGATTCAACCGATAAAATATGTGTAGGACCATGTGTTGAATCAGGTGTGTAGCGGTCCTGAGCCGAACAGCAGAACATGAATATAGACAGCTCCATTTCTAAACCCAACACACTCCATACCTGACTCCCTCTCGGTTACTGCTGGAGCTCACTCGGATGCTGCCCATCTCCCAGTCAGAGTATGGTCTCTGCGACGGCTCTGGGATGAAGCTGAAACTGCCACTGTTGACCATGCCTCTACCCAACGAGTATAGGTAGGTCCATTCTGCCCTCAGGGGGGCCGACACATCCGTCACCGTAGCAACAGACGTGGTGGTATTGACCTCGTTATAACCCCACAGTTCTATGTTGACCGTCTCCGATCCAACCAAGGAAGAGTTCCATGTCATTCTCAGTTCTCCAGCCGTGTTCGGGGTACCATAGTATTGCCACTGTGTTGAGTTCACCAACGTCACCTTAAATGCAGCGTCCATTTTGCTTGGATGGACTAAGAAGAACAGATTAGAAAATGTGTTAAAAAAATGGTGCAAGAAAATAAAGAATAGAAGAATAAATACATATTTAAAAATGCTAAATTCTAAACACTTTTTAACAGAGTGCTGTATAATGTTTAACTGCTGATATCATTACGTATCATTTTGTAAATCATATCCTGATCTTATCTTGATTAAACTTTGGCCGTTGAATAAACTTGTGTTTGAGGTGTATATTGGATCCAGGAAAGGTCAATCCCGTCGTACCTGACAGGAATTCTCCAGAACTGTTGAAGGTCCGTCCATCTGTGGAGATCTGGAATGGAACCCAGCCGGTCTGAAACAGTAAGGCAGAGACACAGTAACCCTGGCCTTCTCCATCAGTAAAACCCACTGTCTCAATCTCACCACTGAACCTGTAACACAAACAGAACCAACACATGTACAGCAGGGAGAGATGAGGTCACCCAGGGTGAGGTCAGGTCAGTTTACCCTAACGGTTCTTGTTTGACATGGGCAAGCCGATAGCAGAGTAAACGAACTGGTGTCATTTAACATGTTTACGTGAGCATTTACTGCCGGGTTAATTTCAGGATTCTGATGAGTCCTGGGTAAATCATGGGTTAATCCTGGGTTAATCATAGCACATCTCAAAATCAGTTCAATGTGGTACAAAGTTCATTACAATTAAACATGTTTGTATGTATTTGTGAGAGTGTGTTTCCATGTGTCCTTTTACTCAACAGGTGAAAACCAAAAATAGTTTCTGCAGGTCCCCTTAGGTTTAGGGAAGGGCTGCAACCAACAGCTATATGTTATAAGCGCAAGTGTTTAATTTAAATTGTTTTTTTTAATTGTTGCATTGTTTTTCTTTCTTTTTTCTACAATGCCTTCATCAAAACACCAAAAACATGTGCAAAACTGAAGGGTTATGACACAGAATAATTTTCAAGATTGTTGGAAAATCATTCCAGGTTACTACCACATTTAGAGGGTTGAGAGACTTTTGACTGAAAGTGTGAATGTTAATGCAAATTAAAAAATATTCAAATACCACACTGCTTCTATTGTGAAGAAAAATATGATGAATCATATATTGCATATTATCTATACAAAATAGAATTCCAAAATATTGTCCCAAATGTTTTGAAGTACGCAACGTGCATGCTCTTTTGGGTAATATAGACCACAAACCCGTGCACAGGGAAACAGGAGGGGTTTTGCCATGTTAATCTAGTCTGTGGCAAAAGCATGTGTGTGCCCTACCTGCAGGTTAGCTGCTCGTGTTTGCTGGGGTAGAACCTGGCATTGAGGATAGAGAAGACTGTTCCTCCCATCATGGATCCAGAGTAGGGGGAGATCTGGACACAGGCCTGTCTGTAGTCTCCACAGCAGCTCAGTAAGGACTCACACGTAGCATGGCAAGAACACATGTCAAATGATTCACCACAATGTCCTGTACATGTCTGACCTGAAGAAAGAACAGAGATTAAACTATAAAACATACATATGCATTGATTAACATAATTTTAGAGAAACAGGAAGAGGTGCAGCTTGAACCGGCAAATGTTTGGGCCCAGAGATCTGCAACAGGTTCCTGGACATATTTTTCTTCTGATTCGTACTACACGTAGGCTACAGTATAATGGTTCTGGGTCAATTAGAAATGTCTTGTTTAAGAGACACTTGTGTCCAATGAAATAACATACAATGTATCCGAAATACCGTGAAGACATTGTTAATGCCGTAAAAGACTGTCGTAACGGGAACAGCAGATTTCTAATGGAATGTCTACAAGGGCGTACAAAGACCCATTATCAGCAACCAAGAGTTCTGTGTTCGAAAGGCACGTTGTGTTCGCTAATCCAAGTTAAGCATTTCAAAGAGCTAAATGATCATTAGAAAACCCATGCACAATTATGTTAGCACATATAAAACCTGTTGTGCTGATTACAGAAGCAATGAAACCAAGAAACCAATAACTTTCTTCTGAAACACTTAAGGCTCAAGGCTATTCTCGCACAACGACGTGTACTACTCCCTTTAAAGAACTGCACAAACTGGCTATTCCGACCAAAATAGAAAGAGGAGTGGGAGGCCCCAGTGCAAAACTGAGCAGAAGGACAAATACATTACTGGCTGCTTTGAGAAACAGACTCACAGAATGTCAACATGCACCATCACTAAATAGTACCTAGAAAACACCGGTCTCAACATCAACAGCGAAGATCCGACTCTTGATCCGGTTTGAAAAAGCCATATCTCAGACAGCAACATACAAATAAAATATTAAGATTAGCAAAAGAACACAAACACTGGACAGAGGAAGATTGGGAAAAAGTGTTATTATGGACAGACAAATCTAAGTTTGAGGAGTTTGGATTACAAAGACAAAACATCCGTGAGATGCAGACCAAATAAAAATATTCTAGAGAAGTGCTTGCAGCCATCTGCCGTGCATGGTTAAGGTCATGGGATGGTTTGGGGTGCTTTGATTGAGGTAAATTGGGAGATTTGTTGAGAATAAAATGGATCTTGAAGGAGGAAGGCGTTCACTCAAGTTTGCAACATCATGCCATACGCTGTGGACGGTGATTGAAGCCAATTTCCTCCAAAACAGACAATGAGCCAAAGCACAGCTTCAAACTATGCAATAACTATTTAGGGAAGCAGTCAGCTGGTCTGTAATGGTGTCATCAGATCTCAACCCTATTGAGCTGTTCTGGGAGCAGCTTGACCATGTAGTACATTTAGAAATTAATGTATGCATTCATGGTAAAAGTGACATTTCTATGCGACCCAAAACATATCAATAGTAGTGTGTGTGTATACAAACAACATACATTTACCTGGAAATAAATCCAGGTGCCCTATTGTTGGAAAATCATTTATCACATTGACACTGTTATTGGCAGTCCAGATAAGTCTGACAAATGTACCATAGATGGATAGGTTTATTATCAATCAGTAAACAAGTGCTTAGGTACCTGCCAATAGTAATACAAAAGGTATAACTGGCAAAAGTGTAACATCTTTCATATCTGTCTTGGAGTTTGAGCAGACCATTAACTCTGCTTTGCTGAATTACAAATGAATAAATATGACAACTTACCATTTATTTCCGAAATGCATAAGAGTATAAGTCCTAGAGTCAAAATGCTGTGACTCCACATCGTAGGCATTGACAATTGGTTGCTTCCTTTGCTTTTCTTTTGCTGCTCTGGTTGTAGTGCAAAGCTCCTTCAGATAACTGTAGGATTAATGTATCCGAGTTTAGAGAATACGGATGTAACGTTAAGTAGATATAAGTCATAGTTCAAATTAAATTTAAGGTTCCGGTCTGCCCTGGATACGCTGGCAGCATAATTTGAATTAGTTTTTCAAAATCAAAGCGCTTATTACAAGGACCTGCAATGTCTATTAGTCGTTCTAAATATAGAAAATTTAATCGAAAAGCAATTTCCCTGTGTTTTAAGGAAATGTTAAAAGTAATTAATCGGTAAATAAGTTGAAACCATTATTTCTGAAGAAAAAAAGCAAATTACTTCATTATTTATTTTAAAGAGATATTTTTATAATTTTTTTCCAACAATTGCAATGTTTCAAAGTATCAGTAAAAGCCTTTGTTAGCCTTTGTTTTGAAGCACACCTAATATACATTTTGCACCTAGCATGAATTAAACTGAGCGCTTTTATTTTGAAGGTTCACTCATTACCACGTGACAGTCAAATCTGAAGGATTGCACGCATGCGTAATGCGCATCTACAC
Organism: Dallia pectoralis; assembly: GCA_029465975.1. Lineage (NCBI taxonomy): Eukaryota > Metazoa > Chordata > Actinopteri > Esociformes > Umbridae > Dallia > Dallia pectoralis. Next base: position 1,809,346 of record CM055750.1, on the reverse strand, counting down.
ATGCTAGAGCTAGCAGGCTGGCCAAACTAGCTACCAACATGTATTACAATTCTTTAACTATTCGTATAGTTTAGTGTGTCATTGTTTGTTTAATATTTCTATTATCCGCCATGGAGACTAGTAGTTTCTTTATGTAACGTGTCTGATAACGTCGATACTATGATTGCTGTAGTTAGCTAGCAGCATGCTACTAGATACTAGCTTGTACTGCGGTGACATATCCAGTCAATTCATATGATTAACACACATTATTATTGCATTGGCATTCATCCTGGGGACGCGTAGTTACGAAAATTACTTACAAAATGTATCTGTTGTACACAATTGTTGCTTCATTGGTTTGCTATTTGGTATTAAAATGGATGAAAAAAAGGAGACATTGTACGGATGTGACAAGAATGGATGGCAAAACAGTCCTCATCACTGGTAAGACAACTAGTAAAGGCATTCATCGCATGAGATGGAAGTCTGTCCAAGCATGGGTTGAATTTAAATAAATGATCAAAAAATCTTTTAAAACGAACTTTTCTGACAGCTTTTCTGTGCAGATTCTTATTGCTATTTAGATGATACGATGCTTTAATGTAGTCAATATATTGAATATGCTCACCTAATTTTTTTATCAAATACCTTCAGAACTATGGTCATGAGAAATAACAGAATTTTTTTGAAAAACACTCCTCGAAATTGCAATCAATGCCATAACAACAGTCAGTATTGGGACAATCAATATATCAGCAGAGGTAACTGGGGTATAAACGTGTATCTGACACTCCTAACTAGATTGTTTGTATATTTCACATCATCATGAACATTTTAGTATATAATTTGTTTTACTGAAATACTACAAATACAAAAAACTCACCTCCCTCTTTCAGTTAACCGTTGTTGATATGCATTTGAAGATATGAATAACATTATCACAATTGCTATTTTTCATAGCAGTTTCTGATAATTAGCATCCATTTTATTATTATTATTTCCCACACTCTTACCCAGGTGGCAACGCTGGCATTGGCAAAGAGACGGCGGTTGCACTGGCAATGCGCGGCGCTCGTGTCATCATAGCGTGCCGTGACGTGGACAAAGCTGCGAAGGTGGTGAGGGAGATCAAGGTCAGGTCTCACAACATCAACGTGCTTCACATGGAGCTGGACCTGGCTAACATGCGCTCCATACGGGACTTCGCTAAAACCTTCTTAGAGAGAGAGAAGAGGCTGGACATCCTCATTAACAACGCAGGTGATCACCTTGTGGTTTCCTAAGGAGCTAATGGTTCAAATCCCAGAAGGCCCAGTCACACTGCTTGCAATAACAAAACAAACAGGAAGTAAGCTGCTGCATGGATCCTTTGACTCATATTAGTGGTTACTCTCTGAGGTCGTTTGTCCGGCCCAACATGCATTTCTCCACCACCATCAGGATTCCAATTTCTGGCTTTGCGCTTATGTTCACTAGAAACACAATTTCTGTGCTCTGCAGTATTCGCCCACAGTATTACCCAGAATGCCGCCTTTTTACAGTAACATGTAACACCAAAGACTAGGCCTAATTTTGATGTAGAATGCATTTTATTTGCTCTCGTTTATATCGCCCCATGTCTCCTCAACCAGGCATGCCCAGCGTACTGGACTGGACCGACGACAACTTCAGCATGTGTTTCGGGGTGAACCACCTGGGTCACTTCCTGTTAACCAACCTCCTGCTGGGCCGTCTGAAGGAGTCTGCCCCCAGCCGCGTGGTGACCCTCACCTGCTCCAGCTACAAGTACCAGAAGTTAGACTTTCAGGACCTCAACTACAACCTTCTGCCTTTCTTCACGTACTGTCGCAGCAAACTGGCCAACATCTACTTCAGCCAGGAGTTGGGCAGGATTACAGAGGGAGTGACCACGTACGCTGTACATCCCGGTGAGGCTCATTTAACCTAGTGTTACAGAGGGAGTGACCACGTACGCTGTACATCCCGGTGAGGCTCATTTAACCTAGTGTTACAGAGGGAGTGACCACGTACGCTGTACATCCCGGTGAGGCTCATTTAACCTAGTGTTACAGAGGGAGTGACCACGTACGCTGTACATCCCGGTGAGGCTCATTTAACCTACTGTTACAGAGGGAGTGACCACGTACGCTGTACATCCCGGTGAGGCTCATTTAACCTAGTGTTACAGAGGGAGTGACCACGTACGCTGTACATCCCGGTGAGGCTCATTTAACCTAGTGTTACAGAGGGAGTGACCACGTACGCTGTACATCCCGGTGAGGCTCATTTAACCTAGTGTTACAGAGGGAGTGACCACGTACGCTGTACATCCCGGTGAGGCTCATCTAACCTAGGGAGTGACCACGTACGCTGTACATCCCGGTGAGGCTCATCTAACCTAGGGAGTGACCACGTACGCTGTACATCCCGGTGAGGCTCATCTAACCTAGGGAGTGACCACGTACGCTGTACATCCCGGTGAGGCTCATCTAACCTAGGGAGTGACCACGTACGCTGTACATCCCGGTGAGGCTCATCTAACCTAGGGAGTGACCACGTACGCTGTACATCCCGGTGAGGCTCATCTAACCTAGGGAGTGACCACGTACGCTGTACATCCCGGTGAGGCTCATCTAACCTAGGGAGTGACCACGTACGCTGTACATCCCGGTGAGGCTCATCTAACCTAGGGAGTGACCACGTACGCTGTACATCCCGGTGAGGCTCATCTAACCTAGGGAGTGACCACGTACGCTGTACATCCCGGTGAGGCTCATCTAACCTAGGGAGTGACCACGTACGCTGTACATCCCGGTGAGGCTCATCTAACCTAGGGAGTGACCACGTACGCTGTACATCCCGGTGAGGCTCATCTAACCTAGGGAGTGACCACGTACGCTGTACATCCCGGTGAGGCTCATCTAACCTAGGGAGTGACCACGTACGCTGTACATCCCGGTGAGGCTCATCTAACCTAGGGAGTGACCACGTACGCTGTACATCCCGGTGAGGCTCATCTAACCTAGGGAGTGACCACGTACGCTGTACATCCCGGTGAGGCTCATCTAACCTAGGGAGTGACCACGTACGCTGTACATCCCGGTGAGGCTCATCTAACCTAGGGAGTGACCACGTACGCTGTACATCCCGGTGAGGCTCATCTAACCTAGGGAGTGACCACGTACGCTGTACATCCCGGTGAGGCTCATCTAACCTAGGGAGTGACCACGTACGCTGTACATCCCGGTGAGGCTCATCTAACCTAGGGAGTGACCACGTACGCTGTACATCCCGGTGAGGCTCATCTAACCTAGGGAGTGACCACGTACGCTGTACATCCCGGTGAGGCTCATCTAACCTAGGGAGTGACCACGTACGCTGTACATCCCGGTGAGGCTCATCTAACCTAGGGAGTGACCACGTACGCTGTACATCCCGGTGAGGCTCATCTAACCTAGGGAGTGACCACGTACGCTGTACATCCCGGTGAGGCTCATCTAACCTAGGGAGTGACCACGTACGCTGTACATCCCGGTGAGGCTCATCTAACCTAGGGAGTGACCACGTACGCTGTACATCCCGGTGAGGCTCATCTAACCTAGGGAGTGACCACGTACGCTGTACATCCCGGTGAGGCTCATCTAACCTAGGGAGTGACCACGTACGCTGTACATCCCGGTGAGGCTCATCTAACCTAGGGAGTGACCACGTACGCTGTACATCCCGGTGAGGCTCATCTAACCTAGGGAGTGACCACGTACGCTGTACATCCCGGTGAGGCTCATCTAACCTAGGGAGTGACCACGTACGCTGTACATCCCGGTGAGGCTCATCTAACCTAGGGAGTGACCACGTACGCTGTACATCCCGGTGAGGCTCATCTAACCTAGGGAGTGACCACGTACGCTGTACATCCCGGTGAGGCTCATCTAACCTACTGTTTACACCTAGTCATTGGACATAAGTGGAAGAAAATGTGGCGCCACCCATCTTGTTTGATTGACAATTAACTTGCTCAACCTTTTCCTTCCTCTATCTCTCCTTCCTTCCTGTGTCCTTCCATTTTGCCTCCTCCCTTCAGGTTATGTTCAGAGCAGTTGGACCTATCACTACTCCATCCTGTTTCGGATGCTGATGCAGGTCATCATGTTCATGTTCTTTGTGCCGTGTGAGATGGGCGCCCAGACCGTGGTCTACTGCGCCGTGTCGGACGAGGCTGCCAAGCATAGTGGAGGATACTTCATCAACTGTCGACCCGCCACGCTGAGACCATTCGCCAGAGACGCTGGCGTGGCTAAAAAACTGTGGGAGGCCAGTGAAAGGCTGGTCAAACTGGCCTGAGAAAGTTTACAAAACACTGAAAGTTACTGATGTTATATTATTTATTAAACAAAGTAATACTTATATTGGCAAGTGTCTACTGCTGTTTTACATACCAATATACCTAATTTGGTCAACTTGCAGTTTCTCACTGTTATAATGTTAGATCTAAGTTTTTGGCTAATCGAAATTTAATATGATGATGTCTGTATATTATCATTAGATTAGGTTTTATTGACGTTTTTGAGGATTTCTGTGATTCCTTTTCTAAATCACTTTCTAATGCATGGAAGCGTTTTCTATTGTTGTATTAAAGTAAAAGCGTCACAAATTGGAGGCAGGACACAAGCACAGGACAAGCTACCAGAACAGCTTCAATGAACCTTGATCTAGATTCTACAAGTCTTTGGAATTCTACTGGACAGACGAAACATTATTCTACCAAAAGATATTTGGTGTTTTTGTGATGGTGGTGGTGGAGAGCTCTGTCTCACTTGTCGGTCCAAAATGATACCTAGGTGTTCAATTGGGTTGAGAGCTGGTGAATTCAAAGGCCGTATGATATGAATCACATATTTGTTATATTAATCAAATCATTGATTTAACCAGAGTGCCCTGGGGTTGGGGGTACATTGTCATCCAGGAAGTGACCAAATGTTGAACACATTTAAAAACACTCCTTTCCTCTTCCATCTTTATCCCAAATAGAGATCAACTAGACCTGTCCGCATTTGTTTTCATGGCACAGAGCTTGAGTGGATGTGGATTGCGTAATTGTTCTCATAAATACACCTGTATAGAAGCACCTGCATTTGTTATGTTCCTGCACAGGAATAGCTTTACATATTACTTTCTTGAAGTGCCTGTCATTGAGTTGCTGTCATGAGGAATTGGTAGAAAAAGCACACCTGGAAAGTTACCTATGCTGTCATAGTTATTTGTTATATTCAATGTTTTATGCATCTATTATTCTGTTTGTCAATAAGAACCAGAAGGCACCTAAGGGGGAAAAGCATCATTCGACAAATGTACCCCTTAAATCAGTTGGTTCTACTGAATGTTATTACATGTGAGAGGGCCCTCTGTTGGATGTATGGTGGAAGTGCAGGCATTATTCACAATGCTTTTACTAACTTCCTCATATGACACATTTTCACATAATCTCGCATTTACGATAATGCATTGATGCCTGACAAAAAAATCTGATTTAAGTAGAAGTGTTGATGTTCACTGATAGATCAGAGGCTCCTGAAGGTGTTTATAGTTTTAGAAGAGTTCTCCACTTAACGCTCAACTGGATGTACAACATCAAATCCACTCTGCATTCTAATTCCCATCATCATCAACACCACCCTGCTCCTCCACATTTCTAAAGTAAGTGTCTGGTTTGTACGAGACCACTGTGTTGGGATATTCCCCAGATTGGATTCTGGCCACAATACTGTCAAGGATCACTTCTGACAATCCTTTTGACCTAATGACTTGCTCTGACATGCAGTGTTAACTGTGGGGCCACATATTTAATTTTTATTTAACACAGGTGGGCACTTATACAGTTTTTAAAATATCAGTTTAATTGAGATTGTAGTACAACGACACAGGTCTATAAACAAGCCGCTCCATTCCTTCTTGACTCTTTATAAAGAATTAAAAATAAATCATGAATATAACAGAGTTTGGGGGTTACATCTGTGACCCACAAAGCAGGGGGTCAGTATTATTGAGATTAAATTATTTGTGAAAATGTAATTATATCCCTAGACTTTGAGTTGACTCCAACGATGGTTTACTAGCTAATAGACATCGGCAATGGAAATTGAATACGGTCACGTTCGATAATCAGAGGAACCTTTGGGCAGTGCGGAACCTATGTTTGTTCGGTTTACGATGCAAGTCGGATCTATTTCTCTGGCACACCAGCTAATGTTCCAGCGCTAAAAAAATGGTGAGATATTTCCCTCTTTTATCACGTTTTAACGTATACAAACTGTTTTAGGTATCAAACTATTAAAAAAAAGCATTTTATTTTGAACTCAACTAGTTTAACTTTAGTTTATGTTTTTTTTATGCCAGCCTCACATTCAGCATGTATATATATCCACCAGCAGTACTGTAGCTCGCATGTGAACACAGTTATCACTAAGGTAGGTAAACATATTTATTCAAGCTAATAACCCTTATGTTCCCATGTTAAAGGCAGTGACGCTGCACACAGACCTGGGGGATATCAAAATCGAGCTGTTCTGTGAGCGGGCCCCTAAATCATGTGAGGTATGTATTATGGACTACATTTACAGAATCCAATTTACTATATCTGCCCTATAGCTATATCTGTTTTGCTAGTAATAGCCTGGGACTTGTGGTACTGGTACATACTAACAATCAGTAATACATTGGATGGTGTGTCAATAATGAGATCTGACAAAAGCTTTTTGAACTTTTCGGTCACTGGAACGGATTGGAGAACCATATTAATTGTCTTAACAGAACTTCCTGGCGCTGTCTGCTGGCGGGTTCTACAACGGCTGCATATTCCACAGGAACATCAAAGGCTTTATGGTTCAGACTGGAGACCCCACAGGTAGCTTATTCACAGCTGTTCTGCAACACAATCCTGTCACATTAACCCAGCCCACCGTTTTGTCTAGATATCCTGGCACGTAATCCCAGCACAGTGTTTTTTAGAGATATCTTCGTACGTTAGATTGCTAGATGTTCTACCACTCCAGTAGAACATTTTTGCTCAATGAATTAACTGTCTGTTAAGTCAGTGCTGTAGTTCTGTCTGTCTGTTAATGTGTCTCATTTGTTTATAGTGAGTTACGTTTAGAGACTAGCTACTAGAGGGAGAGACTAGCTACTAGAGGGAGAGACCAGCTGCTAGAGAGAGAGACCTGCTTCTAGAGAGAGAGAGAGAGACCTGCTTCTAGAGAGAGAGAGACCAGCTTCTAGAGAGAGAGACCAGCTTCTAGAGAGAGAGACTAGCTTCTAGAGAGAGAGACTAGCTTCTAGAGAGAGAGAGAGAGAGACCAGCTTCTAGAGAGAGAGGCTAGCTTCTAGAGAGAGAGACTAGCTTCTAGCGAGAGCTTCTGTGATGCATGTTATTGTGTCTGGTTGACTTGCACTTTGGTTTCATGGAGGAAGAATGTGGTCTAACTTTACGCTGGCAGACACCTAATCTCCTAATTTCTTGAGAGCGCGATTGATTTAGAGTTTTGTTTCCCTTAGGCACTGGAAAAGGCGGGACAAGTATATGGGGAAGGAAGTTTGAAGATGAGTTTAGTGAACACCTAAAGGTGAGTATTTTTTCTGTCATTGAGCTGAAGTTAAGTCTATATTAAATTTCACACTGTTTTGCAGATTAAACCTTTTGATTGGTTCACTGTCGTGTCACTCTTCTCCACAGCATAATGTGCGAGGTGTGGTTTCCATGGCAAACAATGGCCCCAACACCAACGCCTCACAGTTTTTTTTCACCTACGCCAAGCAGCCCCATCTTGACATGAAGTACACAGTGTTTGGAAAGTATGTCATCACAGGGAGAGATTTAAAATACTTACGATACTTGTTCCAGAACTATATCGACTTGTTGGTTATAACTGACGGCCAACATGCCCAGTATTTGGCTGAATGAATTTAGTTTTGGCTAGAGCTCTGAGAGCACAACATCTTTCTGCACTTGTTATGGGCTTTTTGTTACTGAGACGATGTACAAGAAAAATACCCAATTAATAGATATTAATATACTTATTTTATCATGTGTTTTTCTGTTTTCTTCCTGTAGGATAATAGATGGTTTTGAAACACTGGACGAACTGGAGAAGCTCCCAGTTAATGAGAAGTCTTTTCGACCACTGACTGAGAGCCGTATAAAGGATGTGACGATACATGCCAACCCATTTGCTGGATAGACTAGCTTATACATTTCCGTATGCACAATATGAATAATTTAAATAATTTATTCATATTGTGCAGTTTTATTTTTACCCCAAAAATATTTTGTTATTTTTTTTTACAGTTAATGATTATTCGTTTTGTTTTATAATAAAGTGTAATTTTCATTTTTACATCATAACTAGTAGTATTTATTTCTATCCTTTTACTCAGTTGAATAAGTTACTTGTTTATGTTAACGCTCCAAATACAGGTTCATAACTCTTACCAGTGGGTTTCAGATCTATGCTTTGCTACATTCAAGAAAATACATCTTAGAAAAGGTTTAAACACTTTGCATTTGTGAACAGAAAAAAGGGAACAAGTTTTCCCTCACAATTGTAAGTTGCTCCAAATAGGAACGTTGAACAATCTTTTAGAGGGTCGATTGTGGGGAATTACAGTTTGTAACTGAACTGAACCAGAATTTGTCAAATCAAACAATATTTTTCTGTTACGTTGGACCGGAACAAATTTTGGCAAACTTCTTCAATTGCCAATTACTGACACGGTCAAAGGGGTGTGTTTTCCAGAGATCCTAATGTACCATTATTTAATTGTTACCTCTCTGTTATCAGAATCAGAGCTGCAGTATTATGGGATAAGATTTGGGTCAATAAAAATGAATGAAACTTTTGCGAAAACTAACAAAACATATGCATAAACAGCAAACATTTTTACATTGTCTTCAAATAAACTGCATTCTTTGATTGAAAATGTCAAGTTCGCTTTCGCCAAACGTGCTTTTGAATGCGCTGCCAGATTTTTCGTTTTCAAAATCTTTTTTTTCGTTTTCGCTTCTCAAATTTACGTTCGCCCTTCTGGCACAAACCTATCGTGTGGGCGGGCTTAACACAAGTCTGCTCTCATTGGCTAGTGAGATTTTGATTGACAGCTCCGTGAACCGGAAATAGGGACTTCAGTGTCCCGAATTTTTGAATCTGTAAAACACTGACATTTCCCGAAGATGAGTGATCAGAAGCGTCATTAACATCCTCAAAGTCAGGGCAGCCTGAGGTTAGTTTAATATAATACCAATAGACATCTAGATACTAGTTTTTTTCTGCTCTCTATCAGGGTTGCCAACTTTGGGACTCCGGCTGGAGTGAGACTCTATAACGCGCGCAAAATTCTATAACGCGCGCATGAGCGTGCAGAGGAAATGTTTGGTGAACCTAACCCTAATTAAAACATTTCAGTCCTTGTTTACTGTGTATAAACCCTGATTTAGGCAAAATAATAATAGAATGATGGCTGATGTTTTTGTTCTGGCAGAACCATATTTCTTGGCGATTTTAGAATCGGGAAAGCATTCTTTGAATAGCGGGCTGAGGTGATCTGTGAAAGCTAATGGGATGTTGTGGCTGACCAGGGTCACTGCCACTTTGACCTCTGGCCTTCTAGCCTGTAAAACAATTATGAGTTTACATGTGTAATAGAATATGCATAAATAAAGCACACGCATTAAGAGATTGCATTCAAATTATCACCTGAGTGTCCAGATTCATTTCTTCAGCCTTCGAATAAACAAATCTATCAATTCTTTTGGTGCTGTCAATAACTTTTTGTTTTTTAATGTGGTTCTCCCTGGTGATACGCCGCTGCACATCTGCCCTGGTGCCTGCACTCTAACTCATGCCGGCAGACTTCACACTAAAAGTGAAATTCAGTCGTGCCTGGTTTTATGAACGGCCATTCTATACACCAGACACTGATACATTTTGAGTTGTACACAGCGGCCCCTGACTTTGCTTTTCTTTTCTACTGGATAGAAGAATGCTCTGTGCTTGCATCCTCCTTCTCCTCCTCATCCTCCTCCTCCTTCTCCTCCTCATCCTCCTCATCCTCCTTCTCCTCATCCTCCTCCTCATCCTTCTCCTCATCCTCATCCTTCTCCTCATCCTTCTCCTCATCCTTCTCCTCATCCTCCTCCTCATCCACCTCCTCATCCTCCTCATCCTTCTCCTCATCCTCCTCCTCATCCACCTCCTCATCCTCCTTCTCCTCCTCATCCTTCTCTTCCACTCTTTCCTCTATCTAATAAGGTAGGCTGTTAAACCCATCAGCTTTAAATGCCATGCTAGCCTAATCATAACACAGTACACATCTTCATTAATTACATGCCTAGATGTTCCTGTGCTAACATTGGTAAGACATGTTGAGTTGTGGTGGGGTATCAGGTATAGGGCACACTGTACATATTTTAATGAATAGGGTAGCCTAATGTAACATATGTATTTTTGCTCTAAAAAAAACAACTGAACATAATACATTATGTGACAAGCTTACCTGCTGAAGCTCTTGATTTTTCTCTCCATGTCCATCTTTGAAATAGCTCAGCAAGCTCATCTAACAAAACGTAATTTCTACCATGAGCCTATTTTTATTAAGCTATCAGCTAGCCCACATAACGCACGTCAGACAACGTTTGCAACTAAAGTTTAACTCTCCGCACACAGAGTCTGCTAAGGCAAGGCTGTAGAGACAAGGCACACCATTTTATTATCTGCTTACCTTAATTGTCATGCAAACTTTTAATCGCGCATCAGTTGGGTCGGGCTCCTAACCATATCTCTGAACTTTTCACACGCAACTGACGTATCCGGTGACGTATCAGGTTCAAGGTTTCAGCGAATCAACAATCAGAGAATATTGCAATGAGAACGTTGTAGACAAAATATGTTACGGCTGAGGGCTTTAACCTCCTCTCCTGTTAATACGATGTGGTCTAGTCTAGTCTGTCATTAACAGAAAATTAGCGGATTGAAAGGGGAGAATTTAGATTTTGGCGTGACATTTCTTGCTTGTGCGTGAGAGCGTGAGATTGATGCTTAAAGCGGGAGACTCACGCCAGATGCGTGAGAGTTGGCAACCCTGTCTCTATTCAAGTTATGTCGCTATCTAGATCGGTCATTATAGAACTGGGCTGCATGCGTTTCTCAAAAGCTTTGCTAGGTTGGATTGTAGAGAGCATTGATGGGAACGGTGCTTTGTGATCATCTTTGTTACTGTCCATTCAAAAATTCAAACTTATTTGCTTTTGGTATTATTTTTAGGGCCAACGAGAAATGTCACTTCGCAAGGTACTGAACTCATTCATGTTATATAGAATGCACTAGTGTTGTCACAAGACCCGGTACTAACTGGATGAATGCGTGTTGTCTTAGTGCGATAAAGTACGTGTTCACTACCGCAAACTACCTATGCACGCTAAATAGATTATCAGATAACGTATGTGACCTACTACTCGTGAGCTACTTGCTAAAAACAGGTGATTAACTGTTTTATCATCCCAAAGAAGCTACCTTCATCAGACTGCCAATTTATCAAACTAAATTTAAGTAAGCCTCAAGTTCTTATAGATAGAAGTAAACATTGTAAAATAAATGATTTTTCTTTCAGATGGTGGAGCAACTTTTTCAAGAGGAAACTGCTGAGAATGAGCCAGAGGACAGTGTGGTGGTTACAGAGATCCATTGCCCCTTTTCCGTCCAGAAACTTGCTGTTCTGCATTGATTGATTAATCCCTTGACTTCACCATTGGATGACAGGGAGCTCTATAGACACTTCATTACATTGAAAGATTGTGCGCTATAACATTTATATTATTAGGTAACACTCACAGGACCATTATGCAGTTGTCAATTTTAATTAAAAAAAACACTTAATTGCCATTCATCCATTTTTATTTTATACAAAAAAACATTTAATTCTTCTCAAACATGTAAAACTATTAGCGATGAACATTGACATTTAAAGATGAAATTAAAAAAATTCAGAGGAACAATCTATGGACATTGAGTTAATTTTAAAGTCTATACCCTGAGAGCTCCATGTTGCACTGCTGTTTGAAAAATTTCTTTAAATTCATTCGAATTAGACATATGTGCAGTGGGAACTGTTATGTTTGGGTGCATGCTCTGACAATAGCAAAGTGTGTGGCTTGGACTGTAATTTTAAAGGCCTCTCTGTCTGACAGAAGCAGGTGCCTATGTGCTTGACCAGACAGCCACTGCATCACCTGTGGGACAGCGGTCCGCCTCATCCTGAGCATCTCCATCTAGGGGAGTAAAATAAACAGTATGTTTTTAACAGCATTTATAGAATCACTTCATATGCTCATATTACAATACATAAACCATTTGTGATTTATTCCTATAATCAAAGCTGAATTTTCAGAATTATTAGGCCTACTCCATTCTTCAGTGTCACATAATCCTTCAGAAATCATTCTAATAGGATGCTCAAGAAACTTCGCAATGCTATGCTTCACTTCTGCAAGAGTCAAGTCATCATTCATAGACACATTTCATTTCCCCAATCCAGCCTACATTATTTGCAGCTCCTCAGCTGATAGAGGTAATTTCTACATTTACATTTATTTACAGGGAACACTGAAAACACAAATGGTTTCCAAGCTTTGTTGAACTTGGCTGGTTTACTACTGCTAGGTAAACACCTTTTGGACCCCCTCTTAAAAAATGGGAAAGACCTACAAGAGAATAAAATCAAAGGTTATCAAAACATAAAACAATATAAATAAAAAACTATACTCAGTGCCTATCTGGAACTCAGTTGACCTCATCATTTTCTCTGATTACTATATATAATTATGTGACAGATAGCTTATCCTACTCTGTGGCCTTATGCTGCTTGGATAAAAACATCTGATAAATGCATACATGGCTACATGTGAAAATATTGCATTGTAAACAGTAAGTGTCATTGTTTTTAGTTATGACTGCAAACTGAAACCTGGCCATCTCTTGGTTTGGCACTGTCCTGAGCGCTGCCCCTGACTGCCTCGTGCTGGTTTTACCCAGCGACTGGTTAAGCACCTCCATGATAATAATATGTATTGCTGATGCAGCATCTGCTACACCAACACCTGGGCCTTGCTGCAGAATAGTTCAGTCTGAGCTTTGCATAAATCACATGTAACATCCTTGAATTAATATGTTGGAGTATAACAAAACAACTTTGGGTGGAAAGGCTAAATGAAAAACAGAAATAAAAGTACTCAAAACGTTATTTGCCACTCATTAAGCCTAGCCCTAACGAATACATGTTGTGACGTTAGCTTGCGTAGGCAGCTGTGTAGGCTACCTAGCAGCATAGGACAAGTCCGTCAAAAAGTCGAGCCCTGAATAACACATAACGACCGATCTAAACAACGACAAAAAACTAGTATCTAGATGTCTATTGGTATTATATTAAACTTACCTCAGGCTGCACTGACGTTGAGGATGTTAATGACGCTTCTGATCACTCATCTTGGGGGAAATGTCAGTGTTTTACAGATTCAAAAATTCGGGACACTGAAGTCTCTATTTCCGGTTCACGGAGCTGTCAATCAAAATCTCACTAGCCAATGAGAGCAGACTTGTGTTAAGCCCGCCCACACGATAGGTTTGTGCCAGAAGGGCGAACGTAAATTTGAGAAGCGAAAACGAAAAAAAAGATTTCGAAAACGAAAAATGTCGCACGTTTGGCGAAAGCGAACTTGACATTTTCAATCAAAGAATGCAGTTTATTTGAAGACAATGTAAAAATGTTTGCTGTTTATGCATATGTTTTGTTCGTTTTCGCAAAAGTTTCATTCATTTTTATTGACCCAAATCTTATTCCATACAGTATTTAGGACACATATTTTAAGACGTACGCAAACAAAGCAAAATGCACAACACGAAATATCTGAGACCCTTCCCAGTTGGTGTATGTACTGGTTAATTATAGAATGTGACATATGTATCTGAATAGTGCGAAGGAGCAATGTCTTGATGGATGTGTAAGCAGACAAAGAAGAGCAAATTCCAGGTTCAAGTAACAAATTGTAAAAAGAGCAATACCTATTTTTTGCATGTATCTTGATGGCCATATTGCTCTCATCAACGGAGTATGACTGGCTGTTATTGTTTTTCAGCACAGTTCTATCTGAATAGCTCTATAGGCAGGCTGATGACATAACATTCAATTTTACAATACTTTGATGCCTGTCTACCTGCTTTATATATTTGTCAATGTGAAGCCATGTGACACACTGCCTGTGAAAGAGTGTGTGTGTGCCTGTGTGCCTGTGTGTGTGTGTGTGTGTGTGTGTGGCTACAAAATCATTTCTGTTTTGATTATAGGTTGGGACTTAGACAAATTGTTACGTTTGGGGCATTTTGTTGTCTGTTCCTGGTTTGTGTAGTCTATAGAGAACTACATTCTGGCTTCATTTAATGACGTCATTGACGTGAGACAGACATGCGTGTCACGTGGTCTGTATTTGACTGGGCTTGCTGTTTTTAACGTGGCTGCGGGTTTAATTAGCAGATATGACTTCAGAAGAGGGATTTAAAGTAAGTCAGATTATCTGTATGCTTGTTTAAGATCAGCCCATTTATGTTTAACCCGACCTGAAAACACAATATAACTTTAAAATGTGGTTTTGAAAAACCCTTTCGTTCCAGGTGACTTCTTTGAAAGGCAAAGTGACTCTGATCACAGGTGCCAGTTCGGGTATCGGTGCTGGGACAAGCATCCTGTTCGCCAAACTCGGTGCCCTGCTGGCATTGAACGGTCGGGACATGGACAACCTGACCAAAGTGTCCAAACAGTGCATGGACCTGGGTGCTGAGGAGGTATGGTTTTGCAATCACATTCGTATGACATATTGGTACTGAAGGTGTGTGTGATGCTTCACAGAGTGACTGGATAGAGTTCTTATCACAAACCCCCTTATGGCTCATATAAACCAGTTACCAGGTGCCTGGATAGAGTTCTTATCACAAACCCCCTTATGGCTCATATAAACCAGTTACCAGGTGCCTGGATAGAGTTCTTATCACAAACCTCCGTATGGCTCATATAAACCAGTTACCAGGTGCCTGGATAGAGTTCTTATCCATGTTATAACTCATATCACAAACCCCCTTATGGCTCATATAAACCCGTTACCAGGTGCCTGGATAGAGTTCTTATCCATGTTATAACTCATATCACAAACCCCCTTATGGCTCATATAAACCAGTTACCAGGTGCCTGGATAGAGTTCTTATCCATGTTATAACTCAAACCTTATGGCTTATAAACCAGTTACCAGGTGCCTGGATAGAGTTCTTATCCATGTCATATCACAAACCCCCTTATGGCTCATATAAACCAGTTACCAGGTGCCTGGATAGAGTTCTTATCCATGTTATAACTCATATCACAAACCCCCTGCCTATGGCTCATATCACAAAACCATATAAAGTTACCAGGTGCCTGGATAGAGTTCTTATCCATGTTATATAAACCTGTTACCAGGTCATAGTTCATCCATGTTAAACTCATATCACAAACCCCCTTATGGCTCATATAAACCAGTTACCAGGTGCCTGGATAGAGTTCTTATCCATGTTATAACTCATATCACAAACCCCCTTATGGCTCATATAAACCAGTTACCAGGTGCCTGGATAGAGTTCTTATCCATGTTATAACTCATATCACAAACCCCCTTATGGCTCATATAAACCAGTTACCAGGTGCCTGGATAGAGTTCTTATCCATGTTATAACTCATATCACAAACCCCCTTATGGCTCATATAAACCAGTTACCAGGTGCCTGGATAGAGTTCTTATCCATGTCATATCACAAACCTCCGTATGGCTCATATAAACCAGTTACCAGGTGCCTGGATAGAGTTCTTATCCATGTCATATCACAAACCTCCGTATGGCTCATATAAACCTGTTACCAGGTGCCTGGATAGAGTTCTTATCCATGTTATAACTCATAAACCAGTTACCAGGTGCCAAAGTTCTTATCCATGTTATAACTCATATCACAAACCCCTTATGGCTCATATAAACCTGTTACCAGGTGCCTGGATAGAGTTCTTATCCATGTCATATCACAAACCTCCGTATGGCTCATATAAACCTGTTACCAGGTGCCTGGATAGAGTTCTTATCCATGTTATAACTCATATAAACCTGTTACCAGGTGCCTGGATAGAGTTCTTATCCATGTCATATCACAAACCTCCGTATGGCTCATATAAACCTGTTACCAGGTGCCTGGATAGAGTTCTTATCCATGTTATAACTCATATAAACCTGTTACCAGGTGCCTGGATAGAGTTCTTATCCATGTCATATCACAAACCTCCGTATGGCTCATATAAACCCGTTACCAGGTGCCTGGATAGAGTTCTTATCCATGTTATATCACAAACCTCCGTATGGCTCATATAAACCCGTTACCAGGTGCCTGGATAGAGTTCTTATCCATGTTATATCACAAACCTCCGTATGGCTCAGAAACAAATTAATTGCCTCCAACCTTTTTGTTCTGACCAATGAACTGCAGTTTATTCACATAGCCTTTTACAATTTCCTTGTTTAAGACCTTTTAATTTTTTTAATCATTACATTAACATTAATTGGATACTTTTAATAACTGTGTCGCTATATTGTTGCTCTGGCTAATAGTTTCCTCTGTGGAAAATACTCTTAACTATATCTCCTGTATCATGAGAAAGCAGAAATGTGTAACGATAAATCTGTTTGTCGCCACCAACCAGCCCTTGCTTGTCCCAGGAGACCTGACAAACGAGGCCACAGTGAGGACGACAGTGGAGCAAACCATCGCCCACTTTGGCCGGCTGGATGTGCTGATCAATAGCGCTGGTATTCTGGCCATGGGAAGCATTGAGACCGGTGATCTGGCTCAGTATGACAAAGTCATGGATGTCAACGTCAGGTTGGTTTTCACATCTATTCCCTGGAACAAACTATTGATCAGCAGACATGTTGTTCTGTTAAAACAGGGGTCTTCAATTTTATTTATTACTTTTAGTTGACTCAGCTGTGTATAATGATTCTACAGATCGGTCTACCATTTGACTCAGCTGTGTATAATGATTCAACAGATCGGTCTACCATTTGACTCAGCTGTGTGTAATGATTCAACAGATCGGTCTACCATTTGACTCAGCTGTGTATAATGATTCAACAGATCGGTGTACCATTTGACTCAGCTGTGTATAATGATTCTACAGATCGGTCTACCATTTGACTCAGCTGTGTATAATGATTCAACAGATCGGTCTACCATTTGACTCAGCTGTGTATAATGATTCTACAGATCGGTCTACCATTTGACTCAGCTGTGTATAATGATTCTACAGATCGGTGTACCATTTGAATCAGCTGTGTATAATGATTCTACAGATCGGTCTACCATTTGACTCAGCTGTGTATAATGATTCTACAGATCGGTCTACCATTTGACTCAGCTGTGTATAATGATTTTACAGATCGGTCTACCATTTGAATCAGCTGTGTATAATGATTCTACAGATCGGTCTACCATTTGACTCAGCTGTGTGTAATGATTCTACAGATCGGTCTACCATTTGAATCAGCTGTGTGTAATGATTCAACAGATCGGTCTACCATTTGACTCAGCTGTGTATAATGATTCTACAGATCGGTCTACCATTTGACTCAGCTGTGTGTAATGATTCTACAGATCGGTCTACCATTTGACTCAGCTGTGTGTAATGATTCAACAGATCGGTCTACCATTTGACTCAGCTGTGTATAATGATTCTACAGATCGGTCTACCATTTGACTCAGCTGTGTATAATGATTCTACAGATCGGTCTACCATTTGACTCAGCTGTGTGTAATGATTCTACAGATCGGTGTACCATTTGACTCAGCTGTGTATAATGATTCTACAGATCGGTCTACCATTTGACTCAGCTGTGTATAATGATTCTACAGATCGGTCTACCATTTGACTCAGCTGTGTATAATGATTCTACAGATCGGTCTACCATTTGACTCAGCTGTGTATAATGATTCTACAGATCGGTCTACCATTTGACTCAGCTGTGTATAATGATTCTACAGATCGGTCTACCATTTGACTCAGCTGTGTTAAATGATTCTACAGATCGGTCTACCATATGACTCAGCTGTGTATAATGATTCTACAGATCGGTCTACCATTTGACTCATCTGTGCGTTCCCCACCTTATCAAAACAAAGGGTTCTATCGTAAATGTGTCCAGCGTGAACGGGCAGCGATCGGTAAGAATTACAGTTAATTGAGTTGTGTCTGTGTACCTAACGTACTATAATTGCTATATGGTTTATCTGAAAGGTCCCTCTAAGCTTACAAGTGTGCACTTTAACTTTAGTAATTTTACTTATACAAAGTCATACCTGTTATCTGTTACAACGTTGACCCTGTCTTTAACTCGCTAATTAGTATCACAGTCATGATTAAGAGAGTGAGGTGTTTACAACGAGCCTATTGAGATGTTTGTTTCCCAAGCAGACAAACCCCCATAACCCACCTGGGACACTTCTGTATGACTTCCGATGTGCACATTTGGCCTGTTTTCTAGTTCCCAGGTGTCCTTGCTTATTGCATGTCCAAATCTGCTATCGACCAATTTACCCGATGCGTAGCGCTTGGTACGTTTTTCTCAAGTTTACCTTTAATTCCAATTTCTGTCAAATTGACTAAAGTATGTTGGGTGAATACTAACATACGAAAGTGTCTCTAATTTCTCTACATTTCTTCTTTCAGAGCTAGCTCCGAAGCAAGTGAGAGTGAACTCTGTCTGGTATGTCAAACACTGCACCAGTATATTTCCATATATATATATATATATATCAGGTATTGCTATGGTGTTGACCTTTTTTCACCGTTCTCCTCCAGCCCTGGAGTGATTATTACAGACGTCCACAGGAGAGCAGGACTGGATGAAGACCAGTACGCTCAGGTGCATAACTAAGCAATTGAGACCTCATATGTCATGTTTTTACGAGGTGTTGTACAGAGCACCTGGCTCACAAAGTTGGCACTGAAGGCGTCACTCAAAGCTTCTCAGGGACATTTATTTTAAGATAGTGTTTTTGGGGATTGTTCTGCTTTATTTGGCACTAGAGAACAGGACAACAAGGCAGAGTTGTCTGACCCCTGTTTGACATCGCCCCATGTTCTACCAGCGTTACTATTACATCAAGTGCAATTCTGAGTTTGTGTAAAGGTACTTATCGAACAAAGTGATTCTAACTGAACCTACTCTCCTCGGAGAAACTGAAGCACACATCTCTGGAATATTTTATTCCCAGTAGGTAGGGACTGTGGTGGGCTGACCTTATTCTCAGGGCCAGCCTCTTGGTCGATTCAGGGGTTTGTAAACTCTGTGCCACACTGACTTTAACAAGAACATTTTGTTTAGGCCAGGTAGGGTTTAGTGAGGGTCTAAAAGGTAAAGTTCTAGGGTTATTATACATCCAATAAAATATATCTGTCTTAATAACTCAGTCCTTTTGCACTTTCACTTGTTTTCTCTCCAGTTCCTGGAGAAGTGTAAGCAGACCCATGCCCTGGGGAGACCAGGGCAGGTGGAGGAGGTGGCCCAGGCCATAGCCTTCCTGGCATCGGACTCGTCCTCCTTCATTACTGGGGTCAACCTACCAGTGGACGGAGGCCGCCACGCCATGTGTCCAAGATAACGCTCTGTGCCGTCATCGCTTACCGTCACCCAATACAAACGTAAACGATCTCGCTCGGATTGGATCTTCTTTTGTTTATTTAGTCCAGTCGAACAGAATTGTGTTTACAGTATGGTCATCTCTAGTGCTTCAGAAGAAAAAACTAAAATAATTGACCAAACAACATTTCTGTTTTAGCTCGTCAGGCTCATGATTCAATTTGTGTTTCAACTTGGGATTTGAGGGCCCTCTTGTGGTGATGGTCTGAAGTGCATAATGATGGGACAACATTTCATAATATTTGAAAACCATTTACTGAATAATATTCAATAATACAGTCAATATTTCTAGGGTATTATTTGTTACGTTTCTTTTGCTTTTCTTAAAAATCATTCAGCTCAAGGTGTTTGATGTGATTAAACCACAAAGATCTACGTGGGTTTCAAATATTTATTCAACATCGAAATGTTGGAGAAACACAAGGGTTGGACTCTAGAAGCTGCAATATTACCAAGCTGACAATTACAGGACCTGCAAAGATGAATAAATGAACAGGATAACTACTAATTACATCTAACTCCTCCCCTTAAATGTCCGGATCAGCTGTTGCAATTAATGGTTGTAATAATGAACGAAACATAAACGTATGGCTCGGTGATGTCATCTATAAGAGGTATTCTGAGTTTGATTTGTTGGCCTGTGGAGTTAAAATAATATGATTAACCATAAGGTGTATAACAGACAGACCTAAAAGCATTAGTCCAAATACAGCACAGTTTGGAATGTTAAACAAAAACTAAGAAATATTTAAAAAAATCAATTAAGCTCCGAATTTATACAAAATAAAAAAGCTCTGCTGACCACCGGGAACGTGAAATAGATTTCTCGCTTGAAACGTTTACAGGAAGTTGCGAAACCCATTGATAATTAAATAACATAAATTAGCATGTTGGGACCCACTGTATACAACAAAGCTTTGCATAATTATACACATTTATACATTTCCGACAAGTCATAAAAATAAGACCTACATCTTCAATAATCGCTTCGGACTCAGGGGGTAGAACGCTGTTTGGCTCGTGCGAATGGTGAAATTGATTCGTCTTCTTTGCATCCGTACTGTATAAAAAAATATTCCCTTTGAAGTATAAAAGGCATCTAGATATTAGAATTGAACACGATGGCACCCGAACTCGCAGCAGGAGGATCATCTAGCACCAGATATCGACATCTCTGTTCCTCTTGTAGTTGAAAGCACCAAAACTGGTTACGAGATGGGAGGTAGACAACTATCTTACACTCATTTAGATCTGCGCTCTTCTCCACGCGTGCTACGATTCACTTGGCTATGATAACACGTCCGAAATGTCGAGATGTTTATGGACCGGTGCATATTGGTTTCAGGTTTCTACTCACCTGTATATCGATGTGTTATGGAGACGAATAATGGGCACCTCACCTGAATGTCATGATGACCTTTAGACCAACGTAAACCTGAATGTCTATGACAAACTAAAAACTGTGATATGTCTATTGCACTTTTATATTAAGATATACATAGGACATGTAGAAAAATAATGTGTGTGTGTGTACGCACGACAAGCGTTGCATTATATGCACAATACATTTAGAAACTGTCCCGTGTTAATTCACTCGACTTGCATTACACGTTGAGTTCAAAGTCCGTGAAAATTTGGTATCAAACCGTGAAAATGAATAAGTTAAAAAAATAAAATAAAAACATCCGACGAGTGAAGATGTCAGAAGAGAGACCGTCAGATTATTTTCTCTCAATCGGGCTCTCAGGGCTTACGAGGAAATCAAGTCCCTGGACCAAGCCCGATGATATGTCCTCTCCCCAGGCATGCCGTAGGAACGCTAGTGCGACTCGTCCCGGTATCTCTGCCCAGTTTCTCCCGGTTCCGTCCCTCAATGGCGCCCCCTTTCTGTTTCTGCAGTCCGAGCATATGCTGGAGGGTTAATTAAAGGCCTGGCCTGCCTCTCCTCATGGCCCCCTGGGGTGTGGGGACAGGGAACTCCTGATCTGCCCCTATAAGGAGGCTGTGTGCACTGTGTCCTGGGCTGATACGCCAATAGGCCTCTATAAGAAGCACACTGGACCCACTTCAAGATGGTAGTGTGAGCCAAGCTCCATGGCCGGTAGGCTGTACACGTCCACGACAGGAAGTAAATTGGGGTCCTGGGTCTGGAAGACAAAATGGGTCTGGTGCCAGTGGCCATCTTTGATCTGAAAGAATGCGGAGATAAGGTTAAGAAGACAGTTTGAATATTGGAGCACATTGAATAACATAACCTAGACTGGGAACATAGTTCTCGGTATGTAATAACAACGGCACCAGAGTTAATGATAATATTTGACATACCCAGCAATCATCTTTCTCCACCTGGGGCTCTAAGGGTCCCCTGGCCTGGATCATGTGTCCACTCCAGGACTTGAAGCGGACAGCTGTGGGCGAAGGCTCCAGGGAGGAGCTGTTGGCCCAGACAGGGATGTTCAAGCAGTGGATGGTGATTCGTTGCACCGCCTCGGAGCTCAGAAGGTGGAGGAAATTCATTTGGATACGACCCACGCCCATCTCCAACTGAAAACAGACAGGTTTTTATTCTGGTTGTGGGTACCCACACATTTCTGAAATGTTTACGTTTAAGGTCCGAAGCTACATTATGATGCTACACAGTCGGGCGGTTGAGGAGAACAACTGTAATTTCAGATCAGGTTTACCTTCATGTATAAAGGAAGGAGATTGCTTATCATTTATAGCATGTGATCAGTTACCCAGAAGGTTAATGGGTCGAACCCCAAAGCCAGCAAGGAAAAACATGTTTCTCTGTCCATAAGTTAGAGTAATCCTTATTCCTCTGTTACATCTTTGTGGTTAAGAGTGTCTGACAAAACTGTATATTATAACTTCAGATAGTGGCTCGGCTCTTTTGAACATCTGAGCATTTCTATCAGGTGATGCTAACTTTGGATACGGTGATGCTAACCTTGGATACGGTGATGCTACCCTTGGATACGGTGATGCTACCCTTGGATACGGTGATGCTACCCTTGGATACGGTGATGCTAACCTTGGATACGGTGATGCTAACCTTGGATACGGTGATGCTAACCTTAGATGCAGTGATGCTAAGTTACGGTGATGCTAACCTTAGATACGGTGACGGGTTTTAGACACGTCTGTCCCCCGGTGCTGAAGTTGCACGTCACCTCGATGGTGTCAGCCGAGCAGCCGATGTTTGGGTCGATCCAATAAGTGCCTTTTAGATGGGTGGAAAAGTTACAGGGTGAAGTGATGTTGGGATACAGGAGGTGGGTCACATATTGGCAGTCAGGTGATGACATAGAGCCTTTGGGAGTAGTGTCACTAGCGCCATCTGGTGGAGGCATTGTTCAGGCCCTTGCCGTATCACATAAGCACCCTGACATGGTCAGGTGAAACTAATGTCCCCAGTGGATAAAAACAGAACACATGAACCGTGTAGCGTTTTCCTGCAGAAATAGTGACGCAGTTCTTTTTCGTTCGTTGGTTTTCTCACCGTCATTCATCCTCTGTTCACAGTCCTTGAGATCTCGGCAGACGCGAGCCGGGTTGTCGCGTGTACCCAGCGGGTTCTTTAGGCTTTGGATCAGAGTGCTGAGGTAGTGGAGTGTCTTGAAGATCTCTGTGCCCTGGTGGTCCAACATGGGCAGGTCCATATCATGGTAACTCTAAAACAGAGGGAGGACAGTGGTCAAACTCAGTAGGAAATAAGCCCAGTATGCTTGAACATGGACACAATATGTTAATAATGACAGAGCAACTTAAGATAACATGGACAGACACAGTATTCTTATGTTAACAGAGCAACTTATAAATAGACTATAGCCGTTGATTTGTCAGAGGCTAGCCTCCATTATATGACTCCAACTCCATACAGCAGTGACCATGTTTGATTAAATGGACACATACATACTGATGTACGAGTCAGTCTGTCATTGATTCCCAAGGGAGCAGCTGAGAGAACTCACCTCTGACCTCAACGAAGTGTGAGAATCAATAATGACCTGGAAAGCTGCTCCAATGGCCTCCTGTCTCTGGAAGAAAAGACAGTCAGACCACCTTGATTCTTACTTTCCTCCTCCTTGAGACATGCTAGATTTTAGACTAGATTAAACACAACTTACTGATGTCAGCGAACCAGGAAGTCCCTAGAAAAACAGATGAAAAGGGTGGCTTAAGTGACAATACAGATATATTGCAATATACAAAATGATGACTAGTTGAATAAGCGAGAACACCAATGTGACAGAGTAAAACCAAATCCCAAAGCACTTACTGGTGGACCTGGAGGTCCTCGAGGACCAGGAGGACCCCTTGGTCCCTGTACTCCCTTTTTGAGAAAGAAACAAATACAGACGCTAAAAAAACACACACTTCAAGTTGCATTTCACGATTTACATGAATATGTCTGGAGAAGCAGCGTCAAACATGAGCCCAACAGAGACACATAACAAGAAATACGATGAAGAAGATGAATCCACCTGAATATTGTGATGGCCACGCTAACGCTAGAAGCATCAAAACTGTTCTGTATTTCTATTATGGAAGTGGCATTTCAAACTCACACAATTCTCTAAAAGGAAATGGATTCATAAAAATATGAACACATACCGTGTCACCTCGATTTCCTTTGTCACCTTGAGGTCCCTGGTGGAGAGAGAGGGAGTGAGAGAGAGGAGGAGGGAGAAAGATGGAGGGAGGGAGGGAGAGGGAGGGAGGGAGGGGGAAAGGGAGGGAGGGAGGGAGAGGGAGGGGGAGAGGGTGGGGGGAGAGAGAGGGGGGGGGGAGGGAGGGGGGGAGAGGGAGGGGGAGGGGGGGGGAGGGGGAGAGAAGTCACTTCATCATGGCCAAACACAGGGAGAGTGATACATGTGTTGTTTTGCATATCAGAAGATGATGTACACACAGGATTACCACTGGGACCGATGATACCAACTGGACCTATGGAACCAACACTACCCTGGGGAGGGAGAAAAACAATGGCAATCAAGTGATAGACATATACATTTCAGTCAACACAGGGAAAAAGTGCTTTGCTTCGGGGCACAATCAAGTTTTCACTTTGAAGCTTGTGTGGATAGTTGTGGATAATTACATTTAGCTAGTGACTTTGGGTCTACTGGCTTGACACTGTAACCGGTCAACTAGACAATTGTTTACCTGTCCAAACCAGGAAATACCATGCCCTTATAAGGCTACGTCCCTTATATCCTGGTCAGGTGATCATAATGTGCATGCATTTGCTTCTTACCGTCAGGCCATGTGGCCCTTTTGGACCCTGTATTCCAGCTGGACCCAGATCTCCTGGAGGCCCCTGTGGAGATATTAACATCTGAGTTGACAGCAGTGTGGACTGAATGAATGAGATAATAGCCCATAATAGTCTGTATGTGATGTGCCCAGTCAGCGATACCGTCAACATAAAAAGCCTCACTGCAAGTGTCCTCAATTGTCAGCCCTTTCATTTTAATACAATCAATTCTTCAATAAGGTACTGATGAGGAATCAATTAGCCATGACTCGCTTTCACGTGCCAAGTCGGAGAAAAATGGCAACATCAGCAAGAAACCAGCACTCATCTGTTTAGAATCCATTTGTTTTGTATGTATCTGCTTTGTGTTGTATCTGTGTACCGTATATCTGCTTTGTGTTGTATCTGTGTACCGTATATCTGCTTTGTGTTGTATCTGTGTACCGTATATCTGCTTTGTGTTGTATATCTCAAAGCCAAGTGCCATGCTGGCAGTCATGTGCACCGAATTGCCGCCTAAAAGTTCAGAGAACCTTCTGACGCTTCTGTTTCCTTAGCAACATCACTACAGAGAGTAACTATAACGATAGCGTGTGACATCTTTAAGGTCGCTGTCGGTTGTATGTCCCGATGCATCAATTCTTTCATTTTGATTTATCCCTTTCAGTGCAAAGACCAACACTAGCAAACCTTTTGAGGCTTTAAATTCTTCACACGGTCTTTGTTAATCTCAAGCCAATCTCTAATTTACCACTCATGGCCAATGATTTTCTGCGTTGTTTTATCAGAACCACGTTTTTGGCCTGCTTTTGTTCTTTTCAATGTGTGTGCATTTACAGCCTCTGTATCTATCTCTGTATAAGCTTCAAACTCCACCAGTCCAAGGCTTCTATAGGTCATTGGTGGTTCTTGATTTGTATTGGCTCAGCCTTGCATGGGTGCCAGCTCAGATTGTGGTTATCAGAAATCATAGAATTGCTTCAGAGGCCTGGATCAAGCATGTGTCTAAAAGTTACAAAGGCAGTCCATATCGTCATGGGAACAGAGCTGAACTCAGGCTGACATATTTAAGACTGGGACATCATGTGACTCAGATGTGAGCTGAAAGCAGAGGAAAGTGTTGCTTGCCTTTGGTCCGAACATCCCGAAAACCCCCGGGTACCCGGATTCACCAGAGTCACCCTAAAAAAGAGAGGACAAAGTGACTAAATCACCACCACCACCTGGCACCACCACCACCACCTGGCACCACCACCACCTGGCACCATTACCTGGCAAATGGCCTTTTAGTTCCAGACTTGTCATTGGATGTTACTCACGGGCTGTCCTTTGGTTCCCTGGTCCCCCTGGTTCCCTGGCAACCCCATTCCACCAATGTGACCTCTTTTCCCCAGAGATCCAGTTTGGCCTGGAAGACCCCTCTCTCCCTGTGACACATAAGGAAATAAACCAGTTTAGGGCCAGTACACGGCCAGCACATTCAGAACACGGCCAGAACAGGGCCAGAACAGGGCCAGAACATGGCCAGTAGACGGCCAGAACAGGGGATGTTTTACTGGAATAACAGACATACAGGCGTCCTGCAGCAATTGCTATATTTCACAAGCCATCACAGAATGGTGTGTACATGAGAATAAATGAGGACATTGTTATAGTTACTACAGTCTAAACTGAGTTTGTTGGGCGTAAAATGCATATGAGCATATAATCAAACTGTTGATTTATTATCATACATGAAAGAATTCAATATCCCAGCTGGTCTGCAATGTAGACGACCTGGAATATGTTAACTCTATGACACATTCAACAGCTGGCAATGATCACTTCCTGGATCAAACTCGTGATTAGCTTATCAAAACTTGGCTATTACTGCCACGAGACACACTATTCAGTTTTTACTTATTTCGTCAAAATCCTGAGTCAACGTAACAAAATAGAAGACTCAAATCCATATAAGGTCACAGGCCCAAGTGTGCACCTAAAACAGATGAGGTAGCAGCTGTTTTCTGAACGCTAGATATTTGATCCACCAACTTTTCATTTAACATTTTATAAGGGTAAAAAAAGGAAGGAAAGGCGGAGCCAGAGAGGCGGAGCATCTACGATTTGTCATTGGCTGATCGAGGACAGGTTCCAGGAAGTAATGTCTGTCAGCTGGGGAAATTAGCATTGCGCTAACGTGGACCAGCTAAACTGATGGTAAATGCTACATTGAAGGGTCAATCAGGTGCAAGTTAATCAGCAATTTCAGGTGGATGATCTGCATTTGGGGAACTTTGTACTCGTTCTAGGGTTCTTAAGTTTGGCCTCTTAAAAGTTCCTGTCAGTATCGTCTCCTCTCACTCACCTTCGGTCCGACGGAACCCTGATCACCGGGAAGCCCTGGCACGCCCGTTTTACCGCGATTACCCGATTTGCCGAATACACCGGAATCTCCATCGTCTCCTTGCTCACCCTGAGAAGTGAACGAGGAGTCAGTCATGACCGGGGTTAATCACAGAACGCCACCTGGACATTTCCATCAGTGAGGAGAACACACAGGTTAGGAGGTGCTTTTGACCTTCACTCCCTTGTCCCCGTCTTTCCCAGGAGGCCCGTCTGTTCCAGGCTGACCCTCAAGGCCCTCTCTGCCTACGACACCTTTAGGGCCAGGAGGGCCCTCTGGACCCTGGGGGAGAGAAAGAAATGAAACATACTTTATGCAATCCGGTCAATCCGGCAAGCAAGGCAGGTACACATGTCATTAGAAGCCGTAGAATGTAGGCGACCCAATTACCGGTGGTCCTTTGGTCCCAGATTCGCCTCGCTTCCCCTGTTTGCCCTTCGACCCCTAAAGTACACGAGCGGAATAAACACTTAACAATCTAGATGGTGCGTTATACAAGTACAACATTAGCTGAAACATACTTAAATTGGACAGGTGGGACGGTATGTTATAAATTGGTTTGAATTCTTAATGCTAATTGAATGAAAGCTGTAACTAATAAGGCACGAGGGGATCAGCCAATCAGGATCCAACATGTGGTGTACTGCCAATATACCATGGAACACATCTCTTAGCCAGGGTATATTGGCCGTACACCACACCCCCTGATGCCTTGTTGCTTGATTATGAGCCAGCTGGTTCGAATCCTGGATACCAATTGGTGTATGTAAGCAAACCTAGGCATGACACATCTCAAGGCATTTAGTCAAGTCATATACCTTGGCTTTCAGCCAATCAGCATTCAGAATTGAAAACACCCGGGTTTAGAATAGAGTGTATACCACGGGTATGAGCTGTAATCGGTCACGAAGCACTACATCATGGCTAGCAACAGCGCCCCCTAGCTGTGGTATATTGAACATGTGCTACACTCCCTTATGGCTTAAGTGTAACACGGGACATAGATGCCAGGATATGGCTGTTACTCTCTGGGTCTGGTTTCCTTACTTGATCACCTTTGGATCCTTTCAGCCCCTGAGTACCCCTGGGTCCAGTGTGTCCCTACAACAAGAACACAATAAATATAAGAATATAAGAGAATGAATCCCTGGATAATGTTTGGTGATTCTGACACTGTAGTTAAACCAGACAAACAAATCCATGACATGACCACAGACTCACAGGAAGTCCAGTTGCTCCTGCCTTGCCCCGTTCTCCGTCAAGTCCTTGCTGACCCTGAGAAGGAGACTTTTCGTTCACATTGGATGAAGCTTAAGTTTATTCAAGTACTGTTCATTCCTTACTGGGTTGGTTTTCCCGGGCTGTTTGACTAGGTGTAGTATATTGTCCAGTTAAAGAAACAGTTCATGCAGCGTCATACTCACTTGGTATCCCGGATCTCCTGGTTCTCCTCGATCACCTCTGTCTCCAGAAGGACCCTGGGTTCAGATGACAAAAACACACGATGAAGCCTTACGTCGATCCAACTAACAGACATGATGAACTCTAATATTAGATATAGAGCTTGTTTGTTGTACTATGTCATGTTGGCGCCCTGGAACAACGTAGTTCCGGCCAATTCCATGTTTAATTCATGTATTTAAGACTGGCATGTCTTTCTTGTTTTCTCACTGATGGTGTAGTGGAAATCCACAATGGAAATCCTCATGCAAGAACCAGGTCTCTCTCAGATATGATCTCTGTTTGACTTCACGTAGCAGAACACCTGAACAGCACAAAGATCTACTGGTTATTGGCTGTGAGGGACTCACTCTGTCACCTTGAGGACCAACTGGACCTTCCACCTTGCAGTCTTCTCCTTGTTCGCCCTGAAATAAAACCAATCGAGGATATTCGGTTACAGGGATGCTTGTTGTACTCCAGTGATCAAATGCTGTGCATGTGAATGAATCATCGGTAAACGGGGAACTCCTTAATATCCAAATCCGATTTATCGCAGCTGAACCGTGATTGATCTCCTTAAAAACGATGCCGAGGACTTTGCGGCCAATAATCTACTTTTAATAGCTTTTCCTCTGGGTTAATGAGATGTGCCTTGATGCATGTCATCAATCAATTATATTTAATCACGTTTTACGGGACTCTGCCAGGAAAGTCAGCCAAAACTACGATCGCCGGTAGCAAAACGTAAAATGTCATGAAGAATATTAAAAGAAGGGGCATTGTGTTGACTTGTGCAACCCCCTATTCACCGTTGGTTATTAGAGGATACGTGAAACGTGACATGGACTTAACACTAGATGAATAACTGGTAGGAAGTGTTGGTGTAGAGCTAATTTAGCCTGAACTAACTCTCCCCCTGAACCCCCCGACACCACACCCCACCACACACAGTCGGAAAGTCTGATTTCAGAGAGTTTCTTTAAACAGACACAACTATGGAAAGTGTACCTTTTCACCTTTTGGTCCAGGGGGTCCCAGAGAGCCTTGTCGCCCTGTATGACCCTATAAAAACAGTGGGGGGTGTCATTTGTCACACGGAACAACTCAGTACAGCTGACTTGGTTTCAGCAAACTGTCCTCGTCGATGACATCATCGCTTACAGCGACGATCTACATCAATCAATTATCAATTTTCCATTGATGTAGACTCAAATGTAGACGGCAAAAATGTACAAATAGATCATTAATTATTACCTCGTAGCCGGTAATGCCTGGTTCCCCCTGTTGGCCCATTCTACCCGGAGCTCCCTGGGAACACCACACATAGGTCTTTATGAGCTACATCGTTCACAACACCACCACATAGGTCTTTAGATAGGTCGTTCACAACACCACCACATCAGCCAGACGTTGTTAAACGGAGTCTTACCACTGGTCCAATTGTTCCCCTTGACCCTTTTGGCCCGACGAAACCCGTCTCTCCTTGTTCCCCGATTGGCCCGGTCTCTCCCAGGTGACCCATATGACCCTTGCTGCCCTGGAGAAGGTCGCCACAGAGCAGGCATGCAAAAGGAGCACGGTCACCTTTCAGTCTGTGAAGTTGTGCTTGACTGGTTTTACAGTCTTCTTTTGAATTGTCCACTGGTTGACCAGTTGTTTCAGTGTGGTGTGAGTGAACCTATTCTCAATCATATTTCACCACAATTACGAGCGGTCTTCAAACGCCAGCTAGGGTGAAATGACTAACATGTTTTAGTGATGGAAAAGAATGAGAGGTGTGAGACAACACTCTGTGACTGCAGGAACAACATACCTTCTCCCCTGGTTTTCCTCGTTCACCAAACTTGCCAGGTTTTCCCTCCTGACCCTGCGGGAATTGCATTAGGTGCAGAGGTCAAATACCATTCTTTGGAACAATAAAAACATCTCTTTGGCTATTAGAGAGACTAGACAATGGTGTATATATAATGTGTATACAAAATAAACTGAAAAAGCATAGGTAAAGACAAGTTGATATCCTTATTGAGTTAGCCTACATGTATGTAGCATTATATCCTTATTGAGACATAGTTAGCCTACATGTATGTAGCATTATATCCTTATTGAGACATAGTTAGCCTACATGTATGTAGCATTATATCCTTATTGAGACATAGTTAGCCTACATGTATGTAGCATGATATCCTTATTGAGACATAGTTAGCCTACATGTATGTAGCATTATATCCTTATTGAGACATAGTTAGCCTACATGTATGTAGCATTATATCCTTATTGAGACATACTTAGCCTACATGTATGTAGCTATTGAGACATAGTTAGCCTACATGTATGTAGCATGATATCCATATTGAGACATAGTTAGCCTACATGTATGTAGCATGATATCCTTATTGAGACATAGTTAGCCTACATGTATGTAGCATGATATCCTTATTGAGACATAGTTAGCCTACATGTATGTAGCATGATATCCTTATTGAGACATAGTTAGCCTACATGTATGTAGCATGATATCCATATTGAGACATAGTTAGCCTACATGTATGTAGCATGATATCCATATTGAGACATAGTTAGCCTACATGTATGTAGTATAGTATCCTTATTGAGACATAGTTAGCCTACATGTACGTAGCATGATATCCTTATTGAGACATAGTTAGCCTACATGTATTTAGCATGATATCCATATTGAGACATAGTTGGCCTACATGTTTGTAGCATGGTATCCATATTGAGACATAGTTAGCCTAGATGTATGTAGCATGATATTATTGAGACATAGTTAGCCTACATGTATGTAGCATGATATCCATATTGAGACATAGTTAGCCTACATGTATGTAGCATGATATCCATATTGAGACATAGTTAGCCTACATGTATGTAGCATGATATCCATATTGAGACATAGTTAGCCTACATGTATGTAGCATGATATCCTTATTGAGACATAGTTAGCCTACATGTATGTAGCATGATATCCTTATTGAGACATAGTTGGCCTACATGTTTGTAGCATGGTATCCATATTGAGACATAGTTAGCCTAGATGTATGTAGCATGATATTATTGAAACATAGTTAGCCTACATGTTTGTAGCATGGTATCCATATTGAGACATAGTTAGCCTAGATGTATGTAGCATGATATTATTGAGACATAGTTAGCCTACAAGTATGTAGCATGATATCCATATTGAGACATAGTTAGCCTACAAGTATGTAGCATGATATCCATATTGAGACATAGTTAGCCTACATGTATGTAGCATGATATCCTTATTGAGACATAGTTAGCCTACATGTATGTAGCATGATATCCATATTGAGACATAGTTAGCCTACATGTATGTAGCATGATATCCATATTGAGACATAGTTAGCCCACATGTATGTAGCATGATATCCATATTGAGACATAGTTAGCCTACATGTATGTAGCATGATATCCTTATTGAGACATAGTTAGCCTACATGTATGTAGCATGATATCCATATTGAGACATAGTTAGCCTACATGTATGTAGCATGATATCCATATTGAGACATAGTTAGCCTACATGTATGTAGTATAGTATCCTTATTGAGACATAGTTAGCCTACATGTATGTAGCATGATATCCTTATTGAGACATAGTTAGCCTACATGTATTTAGCATGATATCCATATTGAGACATAGTTGGCCTACATGTTTGTAGCATGGTATCCATATTGAGACATAGTTAGCCTAGATGTATGTAGCATGATATTATTGAGACATAGTTAGCCTACATGTATGTAGCATGATATCCATATTGAGACATAGTTAGCCTACATGTATGTAGCATGATATCCATATTGAGACATAGTTAGCCTACATGTATGTAGCATGATATCCATATTGAGACATAGTTAGCCTACATGTATGTAGCATGATATCCTTATTGAGACATAGTTAGCCTACATGTATGTAGCATGATATCCTTATTGAGACATAGTTGGCCTACATGTTTGTAGCATGGTATCCATATTGAGACATAGTTAGCCTAGATGTATGTAGCATGATATTATTGAGACATAGTTAGCCTACATGTTTGTAGCATGGTATCCATATTGAGACATAGTTAGCCTAGATGTATGTAGCATGATATTATTGAGACATAGTTAGCCTACAAGTATGTAGCATGATATCCATATTGAGACATAGTTAGCCTACAAGTATGTAGCATGATATCCATATTGAGACATAGTTAGCCTACATGTATGTAGCATGATATCCTTATTGAGACATAGTTAGCCTACATGTATGTAGCATGATATCCATATTGAGACATAGTTAGCCTACATGTATGTAGCATGATATCCATATTGAGACATAGTTAGCCCACATGTATGTAGCATGATATCCATATTGAGACATAGTTAGCCTACATGTATGTAGCATGATATCCTTATTGAGACATAGTTAGCCTACATGTATCTAGCATGATATCCATATTGAGACATAGTTAGCCTACATGTATGTAGCATGATATCCATATTGAGACATATTAGCCTACATGTATGTAGCATGATATCCATATTGAGACATATTAGCCTACATGTATGTAGCATGATATCCATATTGAGACATATTAGCCTACATGTATGTAGCATGATATCCATATTGAGACATATTAGCCTACATGTATGTAGCATGATATCCATATTGAGACATATTAGCCTACTTACTCTGACGCCCACTAAGCCAGGGGGTCCGGGAGATCCTTCCTTTCCTTTGAGTCCGATCTCACCCCGCTCTCCTCCGCCCCCTTCAGGTCCCATGTCACCCTTCTCGCCCTGAGAATAAAACACAGAAAAGATTATTTGACCACATAGTCCTGAACGCAGGTGTAGATCGTCAAGGACTGTGAAGGAGAAATGTTTCAACCGCTGTTGAGTATGAAACTCAATTGAGTCCAGAGGCTTGCTCAGTGTTGAAGAGTTTCAGGGCACTACATGTTGGTGTCACTTCTACGGCCTGGGTTCTATCCCAGAGTGTGTCCAAGCTCCTTCTAAACGGGAGTTCTCAGTGGGCGCTGTATAATGGCCGGTGTGCACAAATGACTACCTCAGACAGGTTTGGAATTAAAAGGTTAACTTGACCGCGTAGTCCCAATAGTCTGTGTGACATGGTTCCTGATGACCCAATAGTCTGTGTGACAGGGTTCCTGATGACCCAATAGTCTGTGTGACAGGGTTCCTGATGACCCAATAGTCTGTGTGACAGGGTTCCTGATGACCCATTAGTCTGTGTGACAGGGTTCCTGATGACCCATTAGTCTGTGTGACAGGGTTCCTGATGACCCAATAGTCTGTGTGACAGGGTTCCTGATGACCCAATAGTCTGTGTGACAGGGTTCCTGGTGACCCAATAGTCTGTGTGACAGGGTTCCTGATGACCCAATAGTCTGTGTGACAGGTTTCCTGATGACACAATAGTCTGTGTGACAGGGTTCCTGATGACCCAATAGTCTGTGTGACATGGTTCCTGATGACCCAATTGTCTGTGTGACAGGGTTCCTGATGACCCAATAGTCTGTGTGACAGGGTTCCTGATGACCCAATAGTCTGTGTGACAGGGTTCCTGATGACCCAATAGTCTGTGTGACAGGGTTCCTGATGACCCAATAGTCTGTGTTACCGGGTTCCTGATGACCCAATAGTCTGTGTGACAGGGTTCCTGATGACCCAATAGTCTGTGTTACCGGGTTCCTGATGACCCAATAGTCTGTGTGACAGGGTTCCTGATGACCCAATAGTCTGTGTGACAGGGTTCCTGATGACCCAATAGCCTGTGTGACAGGGTTCCTGATGACCCAATAGTCTGTGTTACCGGGTTCCTGGTGACCTAATAGTCTGTGTGACAGGGTTCCTGGTGACCCAATAGTCTGTGTGACAGGGTTCCTGATGACCCAATAGTCTGTGTGACAGGGTTCCTGGTGACCCAATAGTCTGTGTGACAGGGTTCCTGATGACCCAATAGTCTGTGTGACAGGGTTCCTGATGACCCAATAGTCTGTGTGACAGGGTTCCTGATGACCCAATAGTCTGTGTTACCGGGTTCCTGGTGACCTAATAGTCTGTGTGACAGGGTTCCTGATGACCCAATAGTCTGTGTGACAGGGTTCCTGATGACCCAATAGTCTGTGTGACAGGGTTCCTGATGACCCATTAGTCTGTGTGACAGGGTTCCTGATGACCCAATAGTCTGTGTGACAGGGTTCCTGATGACCCAATAGTCTGTGTGACAGGGTTCCTGATGACCCAATAGTCTGTGTGACAGGGTTCCTGATGACCCAATAGTCTGTGTTACCGGGTTCCTGATGACCCAATAGTCTGTGTGACAGGGTTCCTGATGACCCAATAGCCTGTGTGACAGGGTTCCTGATGACCCAATAGTCTGTGTGACAGGGTTCCTGATGACCCAATAGTCTGTGTGACAGGGTTCCTGATGACCCATTAGTCTGTGTGACAGGGTTCCTGATGACCCATTAGTCTGTGTGACAGGGTTCCTGATGACCCAATAGTCTGTGTGACAGGGTTCCTGATGACCCAATAGTCTGTGTGACAGGGTTCCTGATGACCCAATAGTCTGTGTGACAGGGTTCCTGATGACCCAATAGTCTGTGTGACAGGGTTCCTGATGACCCAATAGTCTGTGTGACAGGGTTCCTGATGACCCAATAGCCTGTGTGACAGGGTTCCTGATGACCCAATAGTCTGTGTGACAGGGTTCTAGCACATCACATCCACTCTGCATGTCTTTGTCTTTATTATGTATGTATCTACATCTAGCCCCTTGGCTCAAAAATGTTATAAAACCAAAAAATAGTAATCCTTGCCAGATGTAAGCACTCAAAATGGGACTGTTTATTTCATTTCACTCTGCGTCAACAGCATACAGTATACAGACATCCAGACTGAATGAATGCTCTGTCGTTTCAGCTAAAAATACAGTACAGTTCATTAGCCCCGTATGTATTTGTTAATTGGTTGATTGATGCCTGGGCCCTAGCAACAGATCCAAGGTTGTGTTGTGAGCCCTAGCAACAGATCCAAGGTTGTGTTGTGAGCCCTAGCAACAGATCCAAGGTTGTGTTGTGAGCCCTAGCAACAGATCAAAGGTTGTGGCTCTAAATCTCTAACCATCTCTCGAATTCAATTGAACCTCTGCCAATGCCTGTTAGGGTGAGGCTGGCGATATGGTTAGGAGAATCCTGTTGCCACGGCAACGCGGCTTATAATGTGTGACCGTTGTTCTCATCTCACCTTGGTCCCATCTGGTCCGCCCTGTCCAGCCTCCCCATCTGTCCCGATCTCTCCCTGAAGACGAAGAGCATTCAAGTACAAGTTAACGAAGCCCAAGGTGCCTAAATAAAGTCACAGTCCACAGTAACAATGAAAGTTTAGGTTACCCACCCGCTGTCCAATGAGACCTGGCTCTCCTGTGCTCCCCAGTGGTCCAAAAGCGCCCTGTCACACAAGTCAATAACACAGACGTCACATTGGTGCTGGTTTCCATTTAAACACACTGTGTGGCCTTTGAAAACAGCTCATTTATACACGTTAGAAAAAGTCATATGTTAGGTAGGGATGTAAACGGTTAATCGACTATCGATTAATTGTCGATAAGAATTTACTCGATTAAATAAATGAATTGTCGGTTAATTGAACATTGCAATCAAAGACCGTTTTCCACAGGACGTAGGCGTAATTGAACGTGACACGAGATTGTCGCGGGCGGCGAGAGACCCGATACTAACTTGAGGCGTCAAAAAAGAAACCAAGCATGCGGGGGAGTGACTAGCAGCGTATTATGTTAAAGCTGCAGTACCTTTTTAGTAAAAAATTAGCAAAATGTATATAATGAGCCAGTACATCATGAATCCAATATCCAAACCGTGTTTTTGTTTTATTCTGAATCACTATGGTACACCTATAATAAGTGTTTATATTCGGACTATTTTAAACTACTTCGGCTCCGCTGCCAGTACCTGCGTGATTCGTCGTAGACATAAACGGAGTTCCGGCTACAATGTTCTTCCGCAAGATGCATGCAGAGCGCCAAAAGTTATGTTTAAAGTTAAATATATTAATAAGGTCCGTCTGAGATTCTTATGTTTATTTGACTTTTCTTGTTTGTATAAAGGTTAAATTCAAATAAAATGTGAACGTATTTGTACCGTTTCATTTCTAAAATATTATATAGTTTTATAGGAGGAGGTTTCATAGACTTGGCAAATTCATTTTTCAGAAGATTGTAGGCACAGACATCTGTTGTGGGTGTTCTTGGCATTTTTTATTGTTCATATCGATATCGGAATTATATCGTATCGACCGAAATTAAGAAATATATCGTGATATAACATTTGGCCATATCGTCCAGCCCTATGTTAAAGACACTATTGATACCGTGAGAAATGTACATGCTCCGGAAAAAAGCCGATTATCAGTTAATCGTTAATCGATCGATAAAGACAATCAACTAATGATTAATGAATTAATCGATAATTTGCATCCCTAATGTTAGGTATTCCTTGAGTGAACCATTTTCTTGCCATTATCAACAGCAAGCGGTCGTCATCACTTAGTTCACTTTTTCTCAATTAATACTCGTACCGCCTCACCTTTTCTCCTGGTTCTCCTGGCAACCCCGGTTCCCCAACCTTTCCAGGGGGCCCCTTATCGAAAACAAAGACCAATGACAAATTAGGGCACTCGGCGGAACGGAAAAGAAACGTTAGCCGATCTGTGCGCACGGTCTAACCGAGACCTGGCTTTCTCTTTTAAACCGGACCGCTCTGGAGAGGCGTGAGGAGCAGTCAGGATGAACACCAGGCCAGCAATTACTGTTTTATCAGGGACAAAACTACAAATTGTTCAACCGTGGCGTCTCAGGGATCCAATCTAACAGCCGTTCTGTTAGCGTTCAGATGCTCTAACCGCTGGGTGTATCGGCTGAACCCCGGCCGGCTCAGAGACCCACGACACGTGTTACGGAATGTTCTGGATGACAGGTTCCTACAGGTCGGTTTAAACAGTGCAGAGAACGGTACCTTTAATCCCATCTCTCCGAGATGACCAGTTGTTCCTGCTGGCCCAGAAGGTCCCTGTGATAAACGGACAGAAGAAAGTGCAGTGATGACTGTAGGATCCACAGAACCTAGGTCCACACTGTCCTAATATGACAGCAGATAAGAGAACATAATATCTCTGTCATAGACACTAATTAAGTTCATCTGATTGACGGATGTCTGCAAAAGAAATGGCATGAGAAAACACACACAAATGTAAGTCAGTCCATTGCAAAAAAAAAACCCAGAAAACTAATGTGTGTGAAGAAAATCAAGGATAGAAATGTTAAAAAGACATTAAGGACACAACACAAATTGGCAGATATGAATTAATCTAGTCACAAGGATTATATCCTGTTTCTCTCTAGGAGACACAGGGCACTTAGAACCCAGGGCCAAAGCTTTTGAGTCTGGTGGAACCCGGCCAGCGCTCCCACAGAGACGTTTTTATGCCTCTACAGAAGGCCCAGAGTAAATCATCTTATCTTACTCTCTCTCTCTCTCTCTGCTGTCCTCTGTCCTCTCACCTCTCTCAATCTCTCTCACTCCCCTCTTTCCATATGCCTCGCAATATAATTAACGTCAGGTTTATTTGGCATGGAAAACACATTTAAATAGCTTGTAGCCAGTGGAAAATAAAGAATATTTTATATTCTTAAATAAACATTCAGTAGTCAACATAACGCTCAGAAATGTCGATTTCAACGTCTCTCGCTGGGCCGCACTCTTTGGCTACATGATACAGGATTAGATTTTCTTGGTTTGACAAGAAGATCTAGACTTAAGACTTTCCATCACGTGGACATGCCAACATTTCCCTATAGTCACCTCCTCTTTGAGATGTTGTTCAGGTGCAATTTCTCCTGATGATTTAAAGCACGTTGGAACGTCAATACGCAGGACAGAAAATACAGACGTATGATACAACGAGAAGGACAGAACCAGAAATACACGCAGGTCAAAGAGTTTGGAGCTCAAATGTCATGCAAACCTCACCCAGGATTTAGAGTGAATGTATATAGGAATTGAAACACAGGATAAAATGTCCTAATCCCAGATAGGCCCAGAGATACACGGGACTGACAAGGATTGTGGAGATAAGGCCTCAACATATTTAACCATTTAGAACAGACTTACCGGCACTCCTGCTATTCCTTTGGCCCCCGGAGATCCAGAAGGCCCTTGCCGACCCTGAAATATCATAAGCCCGACGTTATTGGTGGAGTTAGTAAAACGCTGAAGGCACAGGAAGATGGTCCATCTCCACGCTAACCAACTTACTTAGCTCACCGGCTGCTCTCAAAATGCAAACGCATTTGAGATGTCGTGTCAGTGGCCAACACAAGCCTCACATTCGGTTCCCACAGTGAATCTCATATACCCGCTCTCGTACACCCGCTCTCGTACGCCCGCTCTTGTATGCCCGCTCTCGTACTCCCGTTCTCGTACACCAGCTCTCGTACACCCGCTCTCGTACACCCGCTCTCGTACACCCGCTCTCGTACACCCGCTCTCGTACACCCGCTCTCGTATACACACTCGTATACCCGCTCTCGTATACCCGCTCTCATATACCCACTCTCGTATACACACTCTCGTATACCCACTCTCGTATACCCGCTCTCGTATACCCGCTCTCATATACCCGCTCTCGTATACCCGCTCTCGTATACCCACTCCCGTATACCCACTCTCATATATCCACTCTCATATACCCGCTCTCATATACCCGCTCTCATATACCCGCTCCCGTATACCCACTCTCATATATCCACTCTCATATACCCGCTCTCATATACTAGCGTGTGTCATTCGTGCTACACACAAGGCCTTTATTAGTTGCTAACGGTTACCTCTTCAACTTATGTCACGTCTAACCTGAAACAGCCTTCTATTAGTCTCATTCACTTACTGGAAATCCTTTAGGTCCCGCTTCTCCAGGCTCCCCAATCTTTCCCTGGAGCAAAACAACATAAGGGTTAATGGATCATTTGGCCGGGACATTATGGTCATTCTGCTGACGTTTATCTGACGTGACACACTGTTAGTATTCAGTAAATAATATCAGGCGTCCCAACAAGCGTCACCCTCCAACGGATCGGCTATTAGAAACATCTAATAAAAGCGTGTTTACGAGCCGAACATGATACGAGTGCCTCGTTCACAGTCAAGTGCTAATCCGTTTCCAGTAAAGCAAATGCAAAGCATGAATTGAAAACATTTGTTATGTTGTATAGCTGCCTAGCTAGACCCAGTGGTTCACACGGGCCACAGCTGGAAACAGTATGATGCTAAGAACACAAAAACAAAGCTTATGATCTAGGACTATACACACCGTCTCTCCTGGGAAGCCTGGCTTTCCTGAAGGACCATCCGGACCCTGTAAGGAATCACATTTGGGAATCACACATCACACACCCAAGAGCAAATTCCCAATCGCTTTGATTGAACGTTTTCTGAAGAACGGGGCCCTAAATTGTGTTCAAGAAAAAGAAAGTCCCTCATTCAGATGGTGGAAATAATTAAATTAATCAAAGCGTTAATACGTTGTGCCTAATTAAAACAAAGAAATACTGAATTGTCTTTGATTGTTTGACGTGTTCCGTAAAGGAATAAAGTACGATCAAAGAGACACAAAGTGTTAAAGTTTTAGTGGTAATTACAAGTTAGTAAATACCAACCTTATGCCTTCACATATTTTCTACATAATCATCATGTTAACGAACCATTTATACAACTTATCGAAAAGAAAAAACTAAACATGAATGCATTTTTTGCATTTAACTGCCCGGAATTCGTTTATAGAGTTTATTTCCTTGGAAAGCTTTAGTACAAAAATGATCTTCTAATTGATTGGAAGAGTTTGATAATAGTGTTCTAAGCAATAACTGTATCCCACATTTTCAAACTTGACAATATACAAGTATTGTTTTCCAGTTGTATGTGGTGATAACCAACCTCCCACTCAGTTACAAAATCTTTGTTTACAGAACCCCTAACAGTGAAAGTCTAACCTTTGACCTCTAAACATTGAGCTCCTTCCTCACCTTTTCTCCCAATGACCCCTTCTCTCCAGCTGGACCATCAGGACCCCTCGGACCCTGGTCAGAGAGAGAGAGAGCAATTAAGAAAAAAAGAGAGAGAAAAAGAAATAGAAGGAAAGATAGTGGAAGATATAGAAACAGATTTGTTTTATAAATATAAAGTTCCAACTTTCCAACTTTCAGCCAGATATGCTTTGTCTAGCATGGGTCGGACACAAATGTTCCCAATCCTCCTGCATTTGTGCTCATTTGGGAAATTGCTTAAAAATCACTTCTTGTTTTTTCCGAATGCATTTGCCTAACTACAATGG
Source organism: Dallia pectoralis (assembly GCA_029465975.1). Classification (NCBI taxonomy): domain Eukaryota; kingdom Metazoa; phylum Chordata; class Actinopteri; order Esociformes; family Umbridae; genus Dallia; species Dallia pectoralis. Next base: position 1,768,018 of record CM055750.1, on the reverse strand, counting down.
GTGCCGTGGTTACAAGGAGGAAATAATTCAAATTGGTAGTGGAGGAGGACGTCACGAAATGAACAATGGATGTCTATGTTTTTCTCCCATTTTTTCCTTGCACCTCCCACCTTCCGACCACACTGGAAACACAGTGTGACAGAGAAACTCTGTGACCTTTACGAGACCACAGCCCCACTGCTGACTAATCTGTGACCTTTCCCCATCTGACCCCTGACCCTGCCAGTTGGATGTGAATGTCTGATGTCATACAACTGTTCTGAGAGCTTCAAAACAATTGAGCCGTTTAAAAAAACACGGGTTCAATGAACATAATATTAAATTCATTTTAATATTAATAGAATATTGAAAAGATAAGCCTGGCTCTGAAGCAGACAGTATTGATAAGATAAGCCTGGCTCTGAAGCAGACAGTATTGATAAGATAAGCCTGGCTCTGAAGCAGACAGTATTGATAAGATAAGCCTGGCTCTGAAGCAGACAGTATTGATAAGATAAGCCTGGCTCTGAAGCAGACAGTATTGATAAGATAAGCCTGGCTCTGAAGCAGACAGTATTGATAAGATAAGCCTGGCTCTGAAGCAGACAGTATTGATAAGATAAGCCTGGCTCTGAAGCAGACAGTATTGATAAGATAAGCCTGGCTCTGAAGCAGACAGTATTGATAAGATAAGCCTGGCTCTGAAGCAGACAGTATTGATAAGATAAGCCTGGCTCTGAAGCAGACAGTATTGATAAGATAAGCCTGGCTCTGAAGCAGACAGTATTGATAAGATAAGCCTGGCTCTGAAGCAGACAGTATTGATAAGATAAGCCTGGCTCTGAAGCAGACAGTATTGATAAGATAAGCCTGGCTCTGAAGCAGACAGTATTGATAAGATAAGCCTGGCTCTGAAGCAGACAGTATTGATAAGATAACCCTGGCTCTGAAGCAGACAGTATTGATAAGATAGGCCTCTGATATCCCCGGTGAATTCCGTGATCTCAGAAGCTTCAGTTATTCAAGTCCATGTACGTCCACTGAACCTGCCGATATGGGCTCAACTCCCGGGTAACAAACCAGACTGTAGATCCAGTCCTTCAGTTGGTCACATGCAGCTGTGTTTGCTGTAAAGTCTGTGAATGTGGCCAGCACTCTCTGCTGAGTTCATAGGAAACGAGGAACACACTTTCCTTTGGAGCGGAGATGAATGAGACGTTGGAGATCTTTTCGTTACAACTCGGGTTCATTCTGCTCACAAGCACAAGATGCCATAATCGTTCTGCATCGTAACTTGTCCACTGGACAACTGCTGGACCTTTTCCCTCTCACACGTGCAGCTCATTTGCATACATTTCCGTCTAATTTGCAACTCTGGGAAATCCCTGGCGCTGGGATTTATGGCCGGGTGTATGGCTTATGTCAAGGACTCCTGTTATTAAACATCCTTTTTGAGGGATCAACGCGTCATGAAGTCTGAAAGCTCATGCCAGTTGTTCAGACACCTGACTGTATTATGCTGTTCTTCTGTAACATGTTTTATTTAAACTCTGTGACAACAGCAGTAGAGGTAAAAAGTGTTTTAAGAATTATGTACGATTGATCCATTTAGAGCCAGACTGGCTTTGTCAATCCAGCCTCAATAAACAGTAGGCCAGCAAACATTTTCATCAAAATAGTATTTGGAGAGAAGATAGAGTGAAAGGGACATTTCGCTATCGTCTTACTAGCCATCCTTCAGATGGTAACTTCTTCACATATTCCTCCCCTGTGGTCCTGACAGATATTTGGTATTTAAGATACTATTAAATCAATCGATAAAACGATAAAGTCTTGGGTCATCTTTGTAACAGAACACGCTATAGGGTATTTCTCAGTGCTAACTGTAAGCGAAAAGTGTTCCATTTAATTGATCTCTTGAGTCTTTTTTATATAGACCTAGTAATAATAAGAAACTAAAATGATAGTATATTGATGCAATAAGGCCCATACACCATGACTAACAGCTGTTTGCCACAATGAATTGGACAATGCGTGATTGTCTATTGCTGTTATGAACTGGTTACTAACCCAAAAGTCTCATACCCATGGAATACATTCTCATATTCAATGCCTAACAGCCAATCAGCATTCAGGATTCGAACCTTCCTGTTTCATGTATATTACACATCTGCAGTATGCCTATGACGTTGAAACAGAACATTTCATATGATTCCATCCAGACACTGAATGTGCAAATAAGGTTCCATAAATACGGTTCCATAAATAAGGTTCCTTACCCTCCGGCCTTTGGGTCCTCTGATTCCACTGAGACCCCTCGATCCAGCTGCGCCCTGCAGAAGTAAAAACAGAAAACGTTCAGACAAGAATGTGGACCGTTCAGACGCGCGGGCGAACCGTTCAGACGCGCGGGCGAACCGTTCAGACGCGCGGGCGAACCGTTCAGACGCGCGGGCGAACCGCTCAGACGCGCGGGCGAACCGTTCAGACGCGCGGGCGAACCGTTCAGACGCGCGGGCGAACCGCTCAGACGCGCGGGCGAACCGTTCAGACGCGCGGGCGAACCGTTCAGACGCGCGGGCGAACCGTTCAGACGCGCGGGCGAACCGCTCAGACGCGCGGGCGAACCGTTCAGACGGAGTCACGTCAGCTTCACCCGGAGGCGCTAAACAAGAACTTGACGACAAGTTGGGGGATAATGTCTCCTCCCTGTTGGAGCGCCTGTCACTCTCACTTCCTGTCAATGTCACTGGAGGTATGTGTTAAGTGGGCTTTCATGCTGAACAACTCTGCTTTTGTTCTCACGAAAACGAGGGAGGAGGAAATGGCTTTAACAGTGTTACTGTGTGGACGGCGTCCCAGACATTTATTGGGTATGTTTATGTAGCCAAATTCCAAACAAGAAAGGCAACAAACCTCTTGAAGAGCCAGAGTGGGCAGCCGGCACAAGGTCTGACCTTCCGTCTACACAGCGATACGTTGCCAAAAGAGACGCCTGTTCAATTTGAACCCACGATCAATTATGTGACATTTTGGTTTCTGTTTACAGCAGCCATACTTTCATTCCGAGCTCATTTTGCCATGCTGGCTCCAAACAACAAGGAAGGATTTTTCCATAGTGTGTCTGGGTGATCGGGTTTGTTCTCGGTAAATACAGAGCTCAGGAAATGTAAAACAAGACGGAACATCATCAGTCAGCTTCCCAGACCTCAAATTAAGACACAAACTAAACAGATCATAGATCTGGCATTATTAGGGCCTGGAAAATTAGGCCTGGGTTCTAAGTTGTCCTAGATCTGGCATGATTAGGGCCTGGAAAATGGGGCCTGGGTTCTAAGTTGTCCTAGATCTGGCATTATTAGGGCCTGGAAAATGAGGCCTGGGTTCTAAGTTGTCCTAGATCTGGCATTATTAGGGCCTGGAAAATGAGGCCTGGGTTCTAAGTTGTCCTAGATCTGGCATTATTAGGGCCTGGAAAATGAGGCCTGGGTTCTAAGTTGTCCTAGATCTGGCATGATTAGGGCCTGGAAAATGGGGCCTGGGTTCTAAGTTGTCCTAGATCTGGCATGATTAGGGCCTGGAAAATGGGGCCTGGGTTCTAAGTTGTCCTAGATCTGGCATTATTAGGGCCTGGAAAATGAGGCCTGGGTTCTAAGTTGTCCTAGATCTGGCATTATTAGGGCCTGGATAATGGGTTCTAATATGATATGGTTTTACTTACTGGTGCCCCTAGAGGTCCTGTGGCACCACCTTCTCCAGGAGTTCCAGGATGACCCTGACAGACAGAACAATAAAACACAATGAAAGATATCTGCTGTACTTTAAAGACATGTTAAAGACCATGGCAATTTGGCAATTTTGATGTACTGCATTGCCTCTGTTCTTAGGCCACATGACTTGGCTGACAGGACAGTTTAGTTACTGCGACTCTAATTGTATTCGTCCCACATCAATAGTTGCATCAGAGAAGCGCTTGTTGCTATAGAATAAAATGCAGCCTGGCAGCTTGAGTCAATATGTTGTGATGTAGAAACTACAATGACACCTCCAGATGTATCGATGCAGAGTCAGAAGCATCTGTCAGCATTTTACCATATTGGGTAGTGAGTAGAGATGCTTATAAGAAATTAGAACAAATATAATTATAACACATTACCATTACCATTTACGCAACAGCAGGGACGGACTGGGACTAAAAAACGGCCCTGGACTTTAACTAGGCCCGGCCCAAAGCAATCGGCCGCAGAAACTTTTTAAAAGTAAAAGCACAACATATTTCTTAATATTAGCTACTGCATGTGGCATGTTACAGCTAAAATGTTGAAGTTTAGCTGTTTTAACTACATCAGACATACGGGCAAAAATAGAATTCAGAAAATAAAAGCTTAAAAACTATTTCAAAAGATATATTGTGCCATCTGGTGGGGGGAATCAAACCAGCGACCCCGGCAACACAGCCGAGTGCCCTAACCACTACTCCAAACAGGGATATCCAAACTGGAGGGGCGAGTAGCAGCTATTTGTTATAAGTCACCACTGTGCAATTTGCTTTAAAGACTCCCAGCCCACCTGACCCTCAACATGACCCCGTCCCTCAACATGACCCCTGACCCTCAACATGACCCCTGACCCTTCCTGACCCTCAACATGACCCCCCGACCCTCAACATGACCCCTGACCCTCTACATGACACCCTGAACCTCAACATGACCCCCTGACACTCAACATGACCCCCTGACCCTCAACATGACCCTGCCCCTCAACATGACCCCCTGAGCCTCAACATGACCCCCTGACCCTCAACATGACCCCTGACCCTCAACATGACCTCTGCCCTGCCCGCATAAAGGTGATTGACCCTGGGAAGAGAGACGGGGTCCAGACTTACTCCTTACCATCGCTCCCTTTTCCCCAGGTGGTCCAGGTAAGCCCACCGTTCCACGGTCCCCCTAAACGAAAAGAAACACAACGATGAAGGCCCTGTATCATAAAGCGAGAGTCACATATCACAACCCCCTGATTATGTGACCTGACCTGGAACCCCTCTGGACCTGGAGTTAGTTTCTAGTCTGGTCACAAAGTCAGGGGTAACCCATGGTCATATATCTATCACAGCACAGGAAGTAACCCCCCTGCAGGCAAAACTATAGGAAATGATGTAATTCAAACCAGACTACAACCGTCTGTGATTGAGTTATTTCTGCCAGCTTTGCCAGCTGATGAAGTGGAGCGACACAAAGCACAATTCACATATATTCAAATCACGGTGTGTTTCAAAATGCCAGCGAACCTTTTCTCCGGCGAGGCCAGTCTCTCCCACAGGCCCGATGAAGCCCACAAGCCCCTGTAGAACAGCACAGGAAAACAAACCGTCAGTCCTCTACTGTGCCTCTGGAGCAGTGAGACGAAAGCAAAACACTGACACAAACAAACACACACACACACAACCACCCACACAGCGAGAGAGATTAAATGACGGACAGACCCTCCCCCCGCGACACACACACACACACAGTAAACAAATGTAGAGAAGTCTTTACCCTCTCGCCAGGTTTTCCCAGCTCCCCAGTAATTCCCATCTCACCCTACAGCAGAAGGCAAAATTAGCATTACATAAACAGAATGGGACATTTAGAATGGCAGTGTGGTCCATGTGCCTAGGAGGAGATAAATCACAGTTACACACTGTTACATTGGAAACAGGCTAGGAAGACAGAAGACAGATAGAAACAGGCTAGGAAGACAGAAGACAGATAGAAACAGGCTAGGAAGACAGAAGACAGATAGAAACAGGCTAGGAAGACAGAAGACAGATAGAAACAGGCTAGGAAGACATAAGACAGACAGAAACAGGCTAGGAAGACAGAAGGCAGAGTGAAACAGGCTAGGAGGACATAAGACAGACTGAAACAGGCTAGGAGGACATAAGACAGACTGAAATAGGCTAGGAAGACATAAGACAGACTGAAACAGGCTAGGAAGACATAAGACA
>CM055750.1:1737560-1761547 GCA_029465975.1 Dallia pectoralis | reverse complement strand
GGAAGACATACGACATAGAAACAGGCTAGGAAGACATAATACAGATAGAAACAGGCTAGGAAGACATAATACATAGAAACAGGCTAGGAAGACATAAGACAGACAGAAGCAGGCTAGGAAGAAAGAAGACATAGAAACAGGCTAGGTAGACAGAAGGCAGACTGAAACAGGCTAGGAAGACAGAAGACAGACAGTAACAGGCAGAGAAAGACAGAAGACAGACAGAAACAGGCTAGGAAGACATAATACAGATAGAAACAGGCTAGGAAGACATAATACAGATAGAAACAGGCTAGGAAGACATAATACAGATAGAAACAGGCTAGGAAGACCGACAGCACCAACAACAACAATAAGAGAGACGAAGGAATAGGTTAAAGGTTAATAGAGAGATGATCTGACCTTCAATCCTTCAGGCCCTGTTTTCCCTGGGAATCCCTGTCTTCCAGGTCTGCCCTGAACAGAAAACATACATGAACCATAGTACAGTACTTCAACAAACTGGACAGAAGAAACATATAACTGTGCCAAACCTACAGACTGTAACTACACCTCAAATGCCACATAGAACCAAAATTGTACATGTATAAAGCGAAAGTACTAGGCTTTGATGAGGGAAGTTTGTAATTAAGACCTAAAAAAACTAGCAAAGGGAGTTCGTTTAGGTCTAAATTAAGAACTCCCTTCAGCTGGTGAACACAACCAACCACAGGTGAACACTGGGTAAATACTTAAAACCGACCATAGAACCGACCATAGAACCCACCATAGAACCCACCAATCTATACATATCTCGTAATGTGAGCAGATAAAATGCAATGGGAAATGTCTCTTTCTTAATAAAAGCTGCAGTCCGTCCAAGACATACCGCCATCGAGACCAAACATTATGCTGTATTTTCCCAGCTTAAAAATGCAGTGATATGATTAAGGTCTAAATAGGTTAAACCAATGTGTCAAGAAAATATTCAAGAAAGTACTCCACAGAATAATAAAGTGCCAAAGAGGCATTCAACTTGAAAACTAATGTCTGCTATTGTCAACATTTAATCATCAAAAAAATCTGTCATACTTCTATGGTGTTATTGCATAATTGCTATTCCTGGCAGACAATAAAAGCAGCACTAATTCCTCATTTGTCAACGTGTCGTTAATACATCCAGCGACCTCAGAACAGAGAACCAATTTCACGATCAAAGGAACAGTAATGAATTAGAATATTTACATATAGAATAAGAAGTCTTTGTTGTGTGTCTTTTTGGAGGCAATTCGTGTTTGGCTGTTCTACATTCTGCTAATTGTCTGTTCTGCATTGTGCTAATTGTCTGTTCTACATTGTGCTAATCGTCTGTTCTACATTGTGCTAATTGTCTGTTCTGCATTGTGCTAATTGTCTGTTCTACATTGTGCTAATTGTCTGTTCTACATTGTGCTAATTGTCTGTTCTGCATTGTGCTAATCGTCTGTTCTGCATTGTGCTAATCGTCTGTTCTACATTGTGCTAATCGTCTGTTCTACATTGTGCTAATTGTCTGTTCTGCATTGTGCTAATTGTCTGTTCTACATTGTGCTAATTGTCTGTTCTACATTGTGCTAATTGTCTGTTCTGCATTGTGCTAATCGTCTGTTCTGCATTGTGCTAATCGTCTGTTCTACATTGTGCTAATCGTCTGTTCTACATTGTGCTAATTGTCTGTTCTACATTGTGCTAATCCTCTGTTCTACATTGTGCTAATCGTCTGTTCTACATTGTGCTAATTGTCTGTTCTGCATTGTGCTAATCGTCTGTTCTACATTGTGCTAATCGTCTGTTCTACATTGTGCTAATCGTCTGTTCTACATTGTGCTAAGTCAGCGACTACAATTGAGTGAAGGTTTGTCGTTGAACCACAGGACGACTCCAGGCAAACTCTTTATTCATGCTCGGATGGATGAAAATAGAATGTCCCTGCAGGAAAATACAGATTCGTGGAAAACCGGGGTTTACTGTCTGCTACCCAAATGAGATCGTATTATTTTCATAGTGCACTAGTTTGTTAACCCGGACCCAAAGACCCCTGTAGAAAAAGTAGTGAACTTGGTTGGGAATAGTGTAGCATTTGAGAGGGACTCACGGACTGTTACAATCAGAGGTTTGGCTTTCCTACCCGGCCGAATGAGACGAGGTCTATCCACATGCAGATGTTTATAATTATTCAGAGTTTAGAATGGGGAATCTGTCTGGCTACAATGGAGGAGTTTTACTTAACACAATCTCAGTTACCCAGAAGGCCTGACAAGCTAGAAAAAAATTGATTTATATCAGCCCAGGGGAATGGAGAACATTTTTTTCCAGCATTTTACTGATGACTTGACAACGACTATCAGCTTCTAGCCTAATTGCAACGTTTAAAAGGTAACATTTAATGAATGTGTTTTTTTTACTCTGTTATCCAAAGACATCATATTAGCTAACAGATTACGCACAGAAATGACTGGCTCTGTTTTAATCAGTTTAGGTTCGTGAAGATGAGCAGTTGTTGAGCAGTTATTCAGACAGATTTAACTGCAGCAAAATGCCTTCTTCTCTAGAATGTCATGGTAAGGAAACAGACTTTTGGATGGTGGAAGTAGATATTTAGGAGGTTTTATGTACTGAGTGACACATCTAGTGTTTTTGGATGTACTGGTATGGTTTCTTTTGGCTTTTAGCCATCCAATTAGCACTCACCTCTGGTCCTGCTGGCCCAGGTGATCCCAAAGGCCCCTCATCGCCCTGACAACAATATGGAGACAGAAGATCAGTAAAGATAGAGACCAGCAAGCATACCGGAAAACATCTCAAAGGTCAACCATACAATTCCCATTTAAAGTTTAGGTTGTTTTTTGTTTAACATTAGCATAGTAACGCACAAAATATTTTAAAAACCAAATTGGTTTGGTATATATTTATTAGTAAGACTTATGTCATATATGGTATACGTACAGTATATATTTATTAGTAAGACTTATGTCATATATGGTATACGTACAGTATATATTTATTAGTAAGACTTATTTCATATATGGTATACGTACAGTATATATTTATTAGTAAGACTTATTTCATATATGGTATACGTACAGTATATATTTATTAGTAAGACTTATGTCATATATGGTATACGTACAGTATATATTTATTAGTAAGACTTATGTCATATATGGTATATGTACAGTATATATTTCTTAGTAAGACTTATGTCATATATGGTATATGTACAGAATATATTTATTAGTAAGACTTATGTCATATATGGTATATGTACAGTATATATTTATTAGTAAGACTTATTTCATATATGGTATATGTACAGTATATCTTTATTAGTAAGACTTATGTCATATATGGTATACGTACCGTATATATTTATTAGTAAGACTTTAGATTACTGGAGTTATTGGTAGAACAGAGTTTGCTTTCGGTAAACTACGTTTTTCACTCACCTCTAGTCCAACAGTTCCTCTTGGTCCAGGCAGACCTCTATTCCCTGGTTTCCCCTGTGAATTATAACACAGTGAGTTAGTGCAGGGATCGCAATCCGCTATTCCCCAGACCCTCTGGAAATAAAAACGTTATGTTCCCATACCACTCATACCATCAACTACAGGCTTATTAGACGTTCTTCATCCTGCCGACTACGCCAAATGACAACAAACATTGTTTTCCCACAAATGGTGTAACTCCAACAAACCACAATCTACAGACAGAATAATATCTGACAAAATTGAGTAATACGCTACTACATATTGACTGAGATGGAGTGCACTCACCTTGATAGAGTTATACGCTACTACATATGGAATGAGATGGAGTGCACTCACCTTGATAGAGTTATACGCTACTACATATGGAATGAGATGGAGTGCACTCACCTTGGGGCCTTCAGGGCCATTGTGCCCTGGTGCGCCAATGTCTCCAGGGAAACCCTGAGAGAAACAGAGAACGAGAGGTTGGTCTTCTGCACTGAAGCTCCTCTACAGAGAGCTGGTTCATGTCCAGTTGTTCCTCAGTCCCTTACCTCTTGGCCTGGAGGACCAGGCACACCAGCAGGTCCTGGATCACCAGCCACCCCCTAGGAAAGAAAATGTTGTGAGTCTGTATCGTGAGCTTCATTTAGCTTAGGAACCTTTGGTTAGCACTGTCAAGCCTCCATTGTCTGACAACTTTCTATAGCAAAAAAACACGAACAAAACACAACATACCACAGATGCTTACAGTTATGAAACCTATTTACAAAGGGGGAAAACTTTCCCTGACAGGGATTTACCAAATTTGTGTAGGACATTTTTGAGGAACATGCGTTTCTGTGCACATGGAAATGTTTCTGGGATGCTTTATTTCATCTCTGTGTTTAAAGAACCTCACCTGTTTTCCTGGTTTTCCACGAACGCCTGGTAACCCTGGCAAACCTTGAATACCCTGAAAGACACGGTTTAAATCACAACCAGGGACCGCGTACACATGTAGTGCATGAAAACACATTGGCAAACATCAGTTGAGCATCCAGTCCGCAGTGAAATGAAATACCTTGTCACCTTGGAAACCATTCTCGCCCTGCTCTCCCGGAAGACCAAATTCGCCCTGAGGAAAAAGACAGGTTGTGGTGGTTAAAACTGGACCAAGTTAGGTAGGATAGAATAGAACAAATGAACTGTTTAAATCCTCATCTCTAGCACTTTGTCAAAGTATAGCAGGCAGCTGTAGGCCTGGAGCAGAGAAGAGACAGATGCTAATGCTACCCCTGATGCTAATGCTACCCTTTATGCTAATGCTATCCCCTGATGCTAATGCTATCCCCTGATGCTAATGCCATCCCCTGATGCTAATGCTACCCCTGATGCTAATGCTACCCCTGATGCTAATGATATCCCCTGATGCTAATGCCATCCCCTGATGCTAATGCTACCCCTGATGCTAATGCCATTCCCTGATGCTAATGCTATCCCCTGATGCTAATGATATCCCCTGATGCTAATGCTACCCCTGATGCTAATGCCATTCCCTGATGCTAATGCTATCCCCTGATGCTAATGCTAGCCCCTGATGCTAATGCTATCCCCTGATGCTAATGCTATCCCCTGATGCTAATGCCACCCCTAATGCTAATGCCATCCCCTGATGCTAATGCTACCCCCTGATGCTATTGCTATCCTCTGATGCTAATGTTATCCCCTGATGCTAATGCTATCCCCTGATGCTAATGCTATCCCCTGATGCTAATGCCACCCCTAATGCTAATGCCATCCCCTGATGCTAATGCTACCACCTGATGCTAATGCTATCCCCTGATGCTAATGCTATCCCCTGATACTAATGCTATCCCCTGATGCTAATGCTATCCCCTGATGCTAATGCCATCCCCTGATGCTAATGCTATCCCCTGATGCTAATGCTATCCTCTGATGCTAATGCTATCCCCTGATGCTAATGCTACCCCTGTTCCCATGTCAACTGTACAGGACACATCTGCCTGGTTATTGACAGAGCACAGCGCCAATGCTACACATACACATATGACTTTTGTTTCTAACATAGCCTATGTGTGACAATTGAAAGGACACATCAACCCAAAGCTGGGAAATTTGCAATGACTTATGACAAGCTACTGAAATATAATTGTGTTAACCGGGGATGCTTTTCAAATATTCCTGAATCTGATATCTCAAGATGTCTGTCGATATACCTCATGTAACTTTAACCCAAGCTGTTTGGGATCAATTCCATTTCAGTTTCAATCAATTAAAAAATAAATACATTTCAGAGTTTTCCTCAATGACTTTCTTAAATTGACTGAATTTGACAAGAATTTGACAAAACCCAGACCGCCGGGGGTTCTGGGAAATCTGATCTGATTGGCGTGGCTTAATGATATACAGTAGGCTGATAAAGAGGTATTCAGATCACCTTATCACCTTTCAGTCCTGGTTCTCCTGGGTTTCCTGATACCCCCTGAAAACGAAACAACCGCAGATGAGTACAAAGGTTCAGTTGCCCTGAGACAAACCCTCTCCATCCTATTAGATCTACACCAAAGTAGAAAACGTCTTTAGGTAGACTAAACAGTGCAGCACCCAGCCAGGCTGTTTACCTTGAGTCCACCAGGTCCTGGCAAACCGATCAACCCAATCGGACCCATGTCTCCCTACCACCAATAACACACAGAACACGGAACAGTTAGAACATGGCACAGGGAAAAGCGGCGCGCTCCAGCTGCGGAACAACAGTGTCGTGCACATGTATGTATTACAGCTGGTATGTTTATGCTACTTGTATGGAACAACAGTGTCGTGCACATGTATGTATTACAGCTGGTATGTTTATGCTGCTTGTATGGAACAACAGTGTCGTGCACATGTATGTATTACAGCTGGTATGTTTATGCTACTTGTATGGTGACGGAATTTTGTTGTCCCCAAAACCAAGCAGTGTCTCGTAGTCCGCACACACGCCGCATGGCTTTAAATACCAAGCAGTGTCTCGTAGTCCGCACACACGCCGCATGGCTTTAAATACTCACAATGATACCGGGGACTCCGTTAGGACCAGGTGCTCCCAGATCACCCTGAGAAAAAGAGGGAAAGAGAGAAAGAAAGAGTGCGTAGATAAAAGAGAGAGAGAGAAAGAGTGCGTAGATAAGAGAGAGAGAGAGAGAGAGAGAGAGAGAGAGAAAGAGAGAAAGAAAGCAGACTTCTAAGGTTAAAGGCTCTATTGTAAACAAACACAGTCAGAGGAGAGCGGCACAGTTTCCTAACTCTGCTGGGAGTAGAAGGGCTAGAGACCTCAGTCCGGTGTGTGTGTGTGTGTGTAGTGTGTGTGTGTATAAGCATGTGTGTGTGTGTGTGTATATAAGCATGTGTGTGTATATATATATATAAGCATGTGTGTGTGTGTGTGTGTATATAAGCATGTGTGTGTGTGTGTGTAGTGTGTGTGTGTGTATAAGCATGTGTGTGTGTGTGTGTGTGTGTATAAGCATGTGTGTGTGTGTGTGTATATAAGCATGTGTGTGTATATATATATAAGCATGTGTGTGTGTGTGTATATAAGCATGTGTGTGTGTATATATATAAGCATGTGTGTGTGTGTGTGTGTGTGTGTATATATATAAGCATGTGTGTGTGTGTGTGTGTATATATAAGCATGTGTGTGTGTGTGTGTGTGTGTATATATAAGCATGTGTGTATGGGTGTGTGTGTGTGTGTGTATATATAAGCATGTGTGTGTCTGAGCATGCAGCCCCTCCCCATCCTTGTTTAATCTTCAGCCCCCCTTCTCATGGGCCGGGCCTGGCTAATTAAAGGGGGGCTGGTACGACGCACACAGACAGGCTTGTTGTCCTCTGTAATTTTCCTGCTGCTTCATGCCCCGCCCACATCCCTTCTAGGTTGAGAGAGAGCGGAGAGAGTGATGAGGAGAGAGAGAGAGAGAAAGAGAGAGAGGGAGAGAGTGAGAGAGATAAAGAGAGAGAGAGAGAGAGAGAGAGGGAGAGATAAAGAGAGAGAGAGAGAGATAAAGAGAGAGAGAGAGAGAGAGAGAGAGAGAGAGGGGAGAGGGAGAGGGAGAGATAAAGAGAGAGAGAGAGAGAGATAAAGAGAGAGAGAGAGAGAGAGAGAGAGAGAGGAAAGGAGAAACAGAGAGATAAAGAGAGAGAGAGGAATGGTTCTGAAACAGGAGACCAATGCTACAGTGGGCTTCACACCTCTCCATCTTCTATGAATGAAGGAAAGGTTATTAAGCCAACTGGAACTTTCTTTATTCCTTGTTTAAAAAAAGGTGGAAAGGGGGCAGGAAATGGCTCTAGGAGTTCCCAAGAGGCCAGCCACATCACAGTGTCTCTAAACATCTGTCTATTAAAAAAAAGATCAAGAGAGAGCCGAAGGCTGAGTGTCTAAGGTGAAGTTTGATCTGAGAAATGCTTAGGTTTTACCAATTTGACTCTTATTGTACTCAGTGAGTTCATTGTCTCCAGGGAAAAGCGCCACCTGCTGGTTTACCTACAGCATGTCACGCACTGAGCTCATTTTTCTGCTGTCCCAAATTCAGCAACAAAGAAGCTAGCGTGAGTCCGTACTGCTTTACAATATTGCCTGAAATTCATAAAAGCATACTTGATCCTCGAACAGGATGCATTATATAAGAGCTGTTATCTTAATTTGCTCATCCTGTTTGTACAGGACAGCGAGTAATGTTTGCAAGGCTTCTAAAGTTAGTCGTTTCCACTTTACAATGTAAGTATCAACCCCCCAGATAAAATGACCGTGAATTATAATTCACATGACAAGTCAGGCGTCCTGTTGCCTTTTCTGCAGCGCACCAGCTGAAAGGAAGACGCGACAGGAAGACGCGAAAGGAAGACGTGAGGTCTATATGACACAAACTCATCAATGTAATGGCCCCCAGAGTAGGAAGTCCTTCCAGTTGTGTGTGTGTGTGTGTGTGTCAGTGTGGTGTGCGTTTATTTTAAGTAGTGTATACTGCCTGAAGGGAAACGACCGAGGTATGCAGGTCAGACCACTTCAGGGCGCTCGTGAAGCGACCGACACCCCTCGTGACGGTTCTACTAGCGTTCTGTAAGTCTTTCAGAATCTGTAATAAGACGTTGTTGTTTTGGCCAGAGATATTTCACTGGATAATTATTGGATCCAAGCGACGATATATTCGAAATAGAACTCATGAAAACGACAACAGCCAACGCTCACAGAAAAAAGCTAAAAGCGAGCATTTGGTTGAGCCAGTCTGGAAAGCCAGATGTATATATTATACAGTTATGGGGCACTTCAGTTGGCTGCTTTACGCCAGCCGGACTCAAATCAATAGCAGCTCAGAAATAGAGGTTGGGGCAGTTTGGGTGTGTTTTTCTTTCTTTTTTTAAGTTCTTCTGGGTTTCCAACATCACCAGCTCACGATTATTTAAAAAAGGGTAGTCAGATTTTTCTAGATGCGAATAGATTTAAAGCAGAGAGAAGTAAGCTTGGAGTGATTGCCGTTCGGCTGGGGGAGGCGGATGTGGTCATCTCTGCTATTTCACTTACTGGGTTTCCGTCTGGTCCTGGTGGTCCCCTCTCTCCGAAATCCCCGGGAAATCCCTGGGTACACAAACACAGAGACACGTTATCACTCGGCACTGTATAAAACCAACACAGAGCTGTAACACACTAGAGAAATCCCTGGGTACACAAACACAGAGACACGTTATCACTCGGCACTGTATAAAACCAACACAGAGCTGTAACACACTAGAGAAGTAACATCTCAGAAATCATTTTGTACAATGACCAAACTGATGTCGCTTAGAACCACAGATCTGCATAATTGCATCCAGGGGACTTCGAAGTGATGAATTATTTGAGCCTCAGTTCCACACAGTAGCTACTGACAAAAGCGTAATTTCCTAGTGTGGCTGTTCGATATCGAGCGATTGACATTTTCACTTGTGTGCTCCTCAACCTTCTTTGACAAAATAACGTGCATTTACATTCTCAAAACGCCAAACCCATATATCTTGTGTTTCGTGCGCCTAAAATCCAACCGAACAAATGGTCAGTGCTTGGTAAGCACAGCAAACTGCCCTCCTTTCAGAGATTTTTGTTCGACAAACGCTACGCCAGCAGAACGTCGGCTGAACACGGCAAAACAAGCTCATTGTTCTCGGCATTCCTTGAAGACGGCGTGTGCGCGCAGTCTGCAGGAAATTCCACGGCTGAGTGTTTGGGAGCGCGCCGCGTTGCTCCTTGCTGGCAGGAACAGTAACCAAGGGGACTGACTGGCCTGAATTACGCTGACTGGACCCTTCTCTGGGTTCTGGCGCTCACAGTTCCGTTATAAAACAGGAGAACAAGAGCCTGTGACGATCCCGTAGGCTCTGCGCCAAAGCTCTCGGAGGCGGAGGTTTCAAGCTGGGCCACACGCTCTACGTGTGCAGCTCGCGCCGTTGCCAAAAACCACAAGACCCCAGCAGGCGCTTTAGACTGCCGCTTCATTAAGCGTTTTGTTTTTTTCACCCCAGAAGACAAGCGGTAACTTTATGGTAGAGACTTTGTGTAAAATGAAAAGCATTAGCCGCAGTCAAGGTCTTTCTGGTCCAAAAGTTATGGAAAATGTAACACGAGACGATCCAAAGGAGATTAGGCAAGCAGAATGACATTATTCAGATATATTGTCTGAATGGTTGTGTGGCGAGCAAAAGCGTCGAGGTAAGCATTAGTCTAAAAACTGGGGGAAAGTCACAACTTGGTAATTGTTGCAAGGTGATGCCATCGAAAATGTGGAAAACTGTGTTTCTGGCCAAAACTTCGATAGAACTGATTTAAAACAAAAACATATGGTTACTCAGGTCTTGCCTTGCTTCAGCTCAAAAACGTTAATTGAAAGTGTATAAGGTAGCGCGACATCTGCTACAGAGTAAAGCATCCAGAGGTGATCGCAGATTTGATTAACTTTGTGGGATTGCCAAACTAACCATTTTCCACAGGTAACGGTTAAAAAACGTGGGAAGGTGAGGCAAAATGAGCTACTGAACATCAGAAAAACAAATGCATGACATCCTTTAACGCTATTGGTTTTCCTACACATTCCCAATGTTACAGTCTCACTCAATCGTCATCGTCAGCTTGATAAACCCACTTAATAGTCTGTCAATGTAGAGTTGGAGCATGGAAAATTATTTCTTTAAGTCATTGGGAACATCAGGATTTTCCATGTAAGTTCAACTGTGCTTATGGGAAAATTGAAAACCCCCAGCAGACGCCAATGAACATAATTCTCTGGTTTGTGGCTAGCTGCTAAGGAATCCTAAAACCAAAAGTTCCTTCACTACATATACAATATTTTGCACATCGTAATGCACTTTGTTTAATAGCCTTTACATGACAACCATACCAAAACACGCACACATGCTCAAACCATAGATTGAATCCCATTCAGATTATATTTTTGTTTACGAGTTCTGAAATTAACTAACACCCCACAAGCAGTGTCATTTAAATGACACCTTTTTTTAAAAATGGTTTTGACCAAAGATGTTTTTCTTCAGTTGAGCAAGGTAGAACTTAACTAATCTGTCGATGCTAGTATATGTTCCTGTCAGAGTTCTAGTCTTCTTCGCTTTCTTTAATGTACAAATGATGTATTACAGGAACTTCAATAGACTTTAGGGTAGCCAGCCATCTTTAGAAAGACAATAACATAAATAATTTATGGCTCAAGGGGCCCGATAAACACACGCAGCAGTCTTCCTCTGAATAGCAGGGGCCCCACACTCGCTAAATGACTCTACAAGACCGACCGGAAGAACAACAGTTGATTTCTTGGTACTGGAATCGTTTGAAAAAAGGTATGTTGAGAGAAAACTTTACCGGCCTACCCGTCTTGCCCTTCGTCCCATGAACACCGGGAATTCCCTGAGGATGTAGAGAAAAGAATGATGGAAAGAAGGTATAAAAAAGGGGGAAGGTAAAAGAGAGAAAAAGACCAGAAGCGAGGGCAAATATTAATGACTGTTGTATATTTCTCTTACGCACAGGTTCCATGTGGTCGAACAAATGCTAGCGTACAGTTAAAACAACACTACAAGTCATTGGTATTGTCTTTGTTCCCACTTGTGAGGTCAGGGGTCACAGTGAATGATATAGAACTGACGCTATATCCACCAGAGAGGCACTATATGCTTTATAGGGGAATTATGCTTCAGGGCCCCGATTGGCTCTGGCTACATGAGTTCTGGTCAGGCTAATCTGAAGCAGCTATCGCACTAGCTCCTGAGTATTGGCCAAGCTCCTGAGTATTATCCCAAACAGTTGGGATTTCTGGAATTCCACCAAGAGCTTTATCCAGCACAAATATTATGAGAAGGGCCTAGTCCAGTCATCTCAATTTGAATTTCGCGGCACGCCAAATGCTAGCCTTTCAGCCGGTCAAAACGCCTCTATTTTGCGAATGCTTAGCATCACTAAGAGTGAGATCTGATTATCGTGACTGACAACACATACCTAGAGAAGGGGTTTAAACTACTGTACATGTTGTGACTGACAGCACATACCCACAGAAGGGGTTTAACTACTGTACATGTGGTGACTGACAACACATACCCACAGAAGGGGTTTAACTACTGTACATGTGGTGACTGACAGCACATACCCACAGAAGGGGTTTAACTACTGTACATGTGGTGACTGACAACACATACCCATAGAAGGGGTTTAACTACTGAACATGTGGTGACTGACAACACATACCCACAGAAGGGCTTTAACTACTGTACATGTTGTGACTGACAGCACATACCCACAGAAGGGGTTTAACTACTGTACATGTGGTGACTGACAACACATACCCACAGAAGGGGTTTAACTACTGTACATGTGGTGACTGACAACACATACCTAAGGGGTTTAACTACTGTACATGTGGTGACTGACAGCACATACCCACAGAAGGGGTTTAACTACTGTACATGTGGTGACTGACAACACATACCTATAGAAGGGGTTTAACTACTGTACATGTGGTGACTGACAGCACATACCCACAGAAGGGCTTTAACTACTGTACATGTGGTGACGGACAAAACATACCCACAGAAGGGGTTTAACTACTGTACATGTGGTGACTGACAAAACAAACCTAAGGGGTTTAACTACTGTACATGTGGTGACTGACAGCACATACCCACAGAAGGAGTTTAACAACTGTACATGTTGTGACTGACAACACATACCCACAGAAGGTGTTTAACTACTGTACATGTGTCATTGTCACATTCCTACTCTGAGATATAAAGTGACATATGTGAGTACTTACTCTCTCAACTGAGTTATAAAGTGACATATGCGAGTACTTACTCTCTCCCCTGAGTTATAAAGTGACATATGCGAGTACTTACTCTCTCCACTGAGTTATAAAGTGACATATGCGAGTACTTACTCTCTCCACTGAGTTATAAAGTGACATATGCGAGTACTTACTCTCTCCACTGAGTTATAAAGTGACATATGCGAGTACTTACTCTCTCCACTGAGTTATTAAGTGACATATGCGAGTACTTACTCTCTCCACTGAGTTATAAAGTGACATATGCGAGTACTTACTCTCTCCCCTGAGTTATAAAGTGACATATGCGAGTACTTACTCTCTCCCCTGAGTTATTAAGTGACATATGCGAGTACTTACTCTCTCCCCTGAGTTATAAAGTGACATATGCGAGCACTTACTCTCTCCCCTGAGTTATAAAGTGACATATGCGAGTACTTACTCTCTCCACTGAGTTATAAAGTGACATATGCGAGTACTTACTCTCTCCCCTGAGTTATAGTGACATATGCGAGTACTTACTCTCTCTACTGAGTGATAAAGTGACATATGCGAGTACTTACTCTCTCCCCTGAGTTATAAAGTGACATATGCGAGTACTTACTCTCTCCCCTGAGTGATAAAGTGACATATGCGAGTACTTACTCTCTCCCCATCAGGTCCAGGAAGGCCAAAAAGACCTGGGATTCCTATGAAACCCTACAGATGTATGATGATGGAGAGAGGAGAAAGTAGGAGGGCGGGTCGAGGGGAGAAGAGAGAGAGGGAAGAGAGAGAAGAGAGAGAAGAGAGAAGAGAGAGAGAGGGAAGAAGTGAACAGGAAGGATGAAGAAAGACATGAAGGAACCAAAAGGAGACGACAAACAAAACGCATTAGAACGAAGCATTCACGCTCGTCTCTTCCTCGGTGCCGTCCCGTCGCTTGTCATTTTCCGGATGCTTCCGTCGGCCGTGTGGGTGAAGAACCAAGCCATGAGGCAAGTGTATATGCCCATGGACTGCATGGTGCTGGCTTCCACGATGTAGTCCAAGGGCACATACCCTCACGTCAGGGATCTCTGCTGAGGTCTGGGGGGGCGGGGGCATGGGCAAACACTCAGGTAGGGACGGGGGAGGTGAGGGAGAAGGTGAGGGGGAGGTGAGGGGAGGTGAGGCGGGATGTGAGGGCGGAGGTGAGGGGGGAGGTGAGGGAGAAGGTGAGGGAGGAGGTGAGGGAGGAGGTGAGGGTGGAGGTGAGGAGGAGGTGAGGGAGGGGGTGAGGGAGGAGGTGAGGTGGGAGGTGAGGGAGGAGGTGAGGGGGAGGTGAGGCGGGGGAGGGGGAGGTGAGGAGGGAGATGAGGGAGGAGGTGAGGGAGGAGGTGAGGGGGAGGTGAGGCGGGGGGGAGGGGGAGGTGAGGAGGGAGATGAGGGAGGAGATGAGACGGGAGGTGAGGAGGGGGTGAGGGGAGAGGTGAGGGGGGAGGTGAGGAGGAGGTGAGGGAGGAGAGAAAAGGGAGGGCACAGTAGCACTCAAGCGTAAACACAAAACAATTAACGAGGCAAAGAGATAAAAAGGACAGTTGACATTCAAATGAGCCAAACTGAGGCGTCCACATTAATAGCATCAGATATACAGGCAACTGGTGATTCAACACAGAACACGACACAAACTGGTGCCTCGTTAATTACTCTCAGCGCCATGGTCACCACAACATTACCACAACATCACCACAACGTCACCACAACGTCACCACAACATCACCACAACATTTGTCATCACAGTGAGTTACAGGGCCAGCCTGTCTTGGAGTGCATGGCGTTTCCATTATAGCTCGTTTTATTTGACTGCTCTGGTTCTGTAGATCCATTTAACATTTATTCAGTCATTTATTCAGCTTCACTGTGAAAACAGAAGGATTTACCATGTGGCCCAGTTGTTACTCCGTAATATGACGCGGACTAAGTTTAAATTGGTATTTTCTTTTAGACTTTATGATACTATGATATGAATTTACGATACTAATTCTGATTTATGATTCTACAATGTTGAGATTTTATGATACTTTTTATGATACTTTGATATTACTGTTTGATGCTGATTCGGATTTATGACACCACTACATTGAGATTTTATGATATAACAATAAAACAACTCTTTAATTCAACTAGCCTTACAGTCTGAGTATGAGAGACCCCAGCAGGAAACAAACACACACAAGCAGGGGGGTGTTTTGTATTTGGGGAGACTTTCCCATTAAGCCACAAGTGTTTTTTACCTTGTTTAAATGAACCAAATACTACTTAAACCCAGGTCTGCTGTGATATGCTGTTATGAGTTGTGAACATGATTTTATGCACATCCATGAAATGGAAGTGGGTTTACACATTATGTAAATTGAAATATACATTTAAAAGAATTAACCATGTGATGTATATTCGTGAATAGGTAAGTGTGTCCAAAACTTTTGACTGGGACTGCATATATTTACATTTATATTTATACACTCACAATCGTTCAAATGTTTGGGGACTTAGAAATATCTTTATTCTGAAAAAAAAATCACATTCTTATTTATTAAAATAACATTGAATAAAAATTGATCCGAAACATGTTGCTGCTAAGGTTGTAAATGAATATTGCAGCAGGTTGGTTTTCACTATACATATGTTTAATCAATTACCCGTCTATTGTTCACATGGGACATTGTGTTTGCTAATCCATGTTTATACATTTCAAAGGCTAATTGATAAAACTGTTTTGCGATTAAAGAACTGTCCTTCTTTAGACTGGTTCAGTATCTGGAGCATCAACGTTTGTGTGTTCAATTTGAAAATCAAAATGGACTAAGACAAAGCATGACCTTCTGAAACTCGTCAGTCTGTTCTTGTTCTGCGAAATAAAGGCCATTCTTTATGCAAACGCTGTGCACTACTCCCCTCACACAACTGTAATAATTGGCTCCAACCAGAATAGAGGAGTGGGAGGCTCCGGTGCCCATCAGAGGCCGTTTCCTCTGAGAAACACAGTTATAGAGGTAATTTCCTCTGAGGAACACAGTTATAGAGGCCGTTTCCTTTGAGGAACATAGTTATAGAGGCTGTTTCCTCTGAGAAACACAGTTATAGAGGCTGTTTCTTCTGAAGAACACATTTATAGAGGCCGTTTCCTCTGAATAACACAGTAATAGAGGCCGTTTCTTCTGAGGAACACGGTAATAGAGGCCATTTCCTCTGAAGAACACATTTATAGAGGCCGTTTCCTCTGAAGAACACAGTTATAGAGGCCATTTCTTCTGAGGAACACAGTAATAGAGGCCATTTCCTCTGAAGAACACATTTATAGAAGTCGTTTCTTCTGAAGAACACATTTATAGAGGCCGTTTCCTCTGAATAACACAGTAATAGAGGCCGTTTCTTCTGAGGAACACAGTAATAGAGGCCATTTCCTCTGAAGAACACATTTATAGAAGCCGTTTCTTCTGAGGAACACAGTAATAGAGGCCATTTCCTCTGAAGAACACATTTATAGAAGCCGTTTCTTCTGAGGAACACAGTAATAGAGGCCATTTCCTCTGAAGAACACAGTTATAGAGGCCATTTCCTCTGAAGAACACATTTATAGAGGCCGTTTCCTCTGAAGAACACATTTATAGAGGCCGTTTCCTCTGAATAACACAGTTATAGAGGCCGTTTCCTCTGAAGAACACAGTTATAGAGGCCGTTTCCTCTGAATAACACAGTTATAGAGGCCGTTTCCTCTGAAGAACACAGTTATAGAGGCCGTTTCCTCTGAATAACACAGTTATAGAGGCCGTTTCCTCTGAATAACACAGTAATAGAGGCCGTTTCTTCTGAGGAACACAGTTATAGAGGCCGTTTCCTCTGAAGAACACAGTTATAGAGGCCGTTTCCTCTGAATAACACAGTTATAGAGGCCGTTTCCTCTGAATAACACAGTAATAGAGGCCGTTCCTGTGTTTCTCTGCTTCAACAGCCATTTATAACATGAACATTGTCTAGCCTGCAATTCAGATCAATTTGATGTTATTTTAATGGACCAAAAATATTTACCCCTAAAAGGTAACCCCAAACAAGCCCTATATATATATATATATATATATATATATAGAAATAGACACAAATGAACATAGATCACTCACCCGAACTCCTTTAGGGCCCATCACTCCAACAGGCCCAGGTAAACCCTACAGAACAACGCATAACAACAAACATTAGAAACACATTCACACTGACATTCAAACATATTCTACGTCACCACCATTCCAACTCATTCATGTTGTTCACATTGAAGAAACGACATAGCGGAAGTGGATAAGACTCGAGTCGTGACTGAAAGGTCATTAGTTCTACCTGAAGATTTACGAGATCTTCCTCAACAGATATCGAGTTTGGTGAAGAGGCGGCTTTGTGCCTTTAAATCAACGGAAATCTTACTAGTGCAATCCTGATGAAGAGCAGATCGAAACTGCATCTGTAGTCCTTCAGGAAACCAAATGATCCAGTGATTCACAACATACAGATAACAGAGGGTGCTAAAACCTTATCCATCAGTCTGGACTAAGTGTGAGTGTCTGAGGCGACCGTACTGTCTGAATCTAGCTAGGAAGTTAACACAGCCTGTGTCTATCTGGTAAGTTTCACCAGTGACAGAGTGAAATCACCATAGCAACAGAGGCAAAACACATAGACCCAAGTCTGAACTCTACGAGTTATTGTAAACATTTTCCTACAACCCGAGCTGTGAGCGATTTCCCGGCTGTGTGTGTGTGTGTGTCGGTCACATTGCAAATGTGCTTCACGGAGACGAGGGAGGAATCATGTTTTGTCATTCAGGGAAACCCAAATACTACTCAGCAATGACTAAAACTAAAAAAATCTACTGATCTCCCCGGAAGAAGCACTGAATGACTGAAGCGTATCCACAGTCACAGATAAACTGCGGTTACTTTTTCTTTTATGGCGCTACTTCCTTTAATTTCAATCCAGAGGCACAGCTGGGCACAAACACACTACATTCAATACAAATCCTGACACAAATTCTCATGACAAAATACTTGTATTCAACTTCAACCATCATCAAACATTTCCGTACTTTCCTAGTTCCACTCTTAAAGTGTGTGTGTTTGGTGTGTGTGGTGTGTGGTGTGTGTGTATGGTGTGTGTGATGGGTGTGTGTGTGTTTGGTGTGTGTGTGTGTGTGGTGTGTGTGTGTTTGGTGTGTGTGTTTGGTGTGTGTGTTTGGTGTGTGTGTGTGTGGTGTGTGTGTGTGTTTGGTGTATGTGTGTTTGGTGTGTGTGTGTGTGGTGTGTGTGTGTTTGGTGTGTGTGTTTGGTG
Source organism: Dallia pectoralis (assembly GCA_029465975.1). Classification (NCBI taxonomy): domain Eukaryota; kingdom Metazoa; phylum Chordata; class Actinopteri; order Esociformes; family Umbridae; genus Dallia; species Dallia pectoralis. Next base: position 1,743,385 of record CM055750.1, on the reverse strand, counting down.
TGTGTGTTTGCTGTGTGTGTGGTGTGTGTGTGTTTGGTGTGTGTGTGTTTGGTGTGTGTGTGTGGTGTGTGTGTGTTTGGTGTGTGTGTTTGGTGTGTGTGTTTGGTGTGTGGGTTTGGTGTGTGTGTTTGGTGTGTGTGTTTGCTGTGTGTGTGTGGTGTGTGTGTGTGGTGTGTGTGTTTGGTGTGTGTGTGTAGACCTGCTCAACCCAGCACCGCCACACTAGATTTACTGCACCTGCCTGCCAGGATAACCTTTGGACCCTGGGCTTCCGTCTACTCCTCGTTCGCCCTGCGGAAGGGAAAAGAGAGAGGAAGAATTAGGAGGAGTGAGACGACAGACAAGTCATTTTTAGTTCTCTGCTTTTGAATTGAATCTGTGAGTACAGGATAGATGGTGTGTGTAACCACAGAGAGAGAGGGAGAACCTGTGTGGTCAGTATAGAGGAGGTGAGCAACCATAACAGACACAGAGTGGGAACCTGTGTGGTCAGTATAGAGAAGGTAAGGAACCATAACAGACACAGAGGGGGAACCTGTGTGGTCAGTATAGAGAAGGTAAGGAACCATAACAGACACAGAGGGAGAACCTTTGTGGTCAGTATAGAGAAGGTAAGGAACCATAACAGACACAGAGAGAGAACCTGTGTGGTCAGTATAGAGAAGGTAAGGAACCATAACAGACACAGAGGGGGAACCTGTGTGGTCAGTATAGAGAAGGTAAGGAACCATAACAGACACAGAGGGGGAACCTGTGTGGTCAGTATAGAGAAGGTAAGGAACCATAACAGACACAGAGGGGGAACCTGTGTGGTCAGTATAGAGAAGGTAAGGAACCATAACAGACACAGAGGGAGAACCTTTGTGGTCAGTATAGAGAAGGTAAGGAACCATAACAGACACAGAGGGAGAACCTGTGTGGTCAGTATAGAGGAGGTAAGGAACCATAACAGACTATCAGTCAAGTTCTACATGTGCTGGGTGTGTTTATGTTCCAGGTGGAACCACACTCTGAATACTGTATTTAAATGGGCAGTCTCTAACTTCTGACAAATTTCTAACTCAAACATGCCGAACGCTGCTCCCGATTCATTTCAACCTGTGTACCACACGTGTGGTAAAACCAATATTAAAAGAAACCCTTCATAAAACTACAGTTTTACAGCGTTTTTTCTACCTTAGAAATATGCAAAACACATGTTATTTTATGACTGCATCTGGAAACGCACCGCTTGTTTGTTTTCAGAGCCAACCAATGTAATTACAGACTACCGTGATTATGTTTAAACATTTATCTTTTCATGCCCAATGAAAACGCACACACACATGGACACACACACACATGGACACACACACATGGAGACACACAACTGTAGACCGGTGGTTAGTATCACACCAGCACAAAAAAAACGCCTAAGTGACACGACATTACAAAGGACAAGAGTTTTTCCTGACCACATTTACTTGACCAGGCGTTTAACTAAAGCCCAGATACCTTCCTGGACAAGCCGCGCGGAAGACCGGAGAAGCAAGAATGAAGCACTACAATGATTTAATTAATTACACTAAGCCTTGTGGAACACCATAACTGAAGGGACCCTGTACATGCGATATAAATGTCCCCACAACTAGCATCACAGCCAAGCTGATTTCGACTAACGTGAACTAGTAGTTGAGACGGTGTGGCGAAGGATGGTTCTGATTGAACAGACAGTTGAATACTCACAGACTCTCCTGGTTGACCAGAGGGACCAGGATGGCCTTTCTGTCCCTGCAGAAAGAGGAACAATACAGATATAAACAATATATTAGCAAAACATAAACGCTTCCTTCTATCATTTGCATGCTAACATTCTACGGACGGTACGGTCCGTGTTGTCAGACAAAACCATGTGAAAGATCCTCTGATAAAGCAGAACCCTATCAGCGACCTTCTGGGGGATAAAAAAACCCTGAAGAGTGTACGATGAGTGAGTGCGTATATGTGTGTGTGTGCGTATATGTGTGTGTGTATGTGTGTGTATATGTGTGTGTGTGTGCGTATATGTGTGTGTGTGCGTATATGTGTGTGTGTATATGTGTGTGTGTGTGCGTATATGTGTGTGTGTAAAATATATGTGTGTGTGTGTGTGTATTTGTCTGTGTGCGTATGTGTGTGCTTGCGTATATGTGTACGTATATGTGTGTGTGCGTATATGTGTGTGTGTGTGTGCGTGTGCGTGTGTGTGTGCTCGCACGTCTGGCTAGCGGCCATCCCTGCAGTCTCCTGCTAATGAGCAGACCCTCCAACATCAGCGGCAGAAAAAACATCTGGATGCCAACAGCAACCTAGAGCCCTAGTCAATGTAAACACATGCCAACCACCAGAGTGCTTAAGTGCCAAGCTTTCTTTACATAAGATCACATGGTTCGTGCAGAGAAATGGTTAGGGTTAGGGTAGGTTTAGGGTTAGGTTAGGGTTAGGGTTAGGGTAGGGTTAGGGTAGGGTTAGGGTATGGTTAGGTAAGGGTAGGGTTAGGGTATGGTTAGGGTTAGGGTTAGGGTAGGGTTAGGGTTAGGTTAGGGTAGGGTTAGGTACTTAGAGGAAGACAAGGGTTGTTTGTCTCAAACCAGTGACTCCAAGAAGAAAAGGTGTCCAGTTTACTTTTTTGTCTCTCTTTTTTTGTCTTTCACCTTCTCTACGACGGATCAGCCAGCGCTATATGCCGAGGAGAACAATGTCCCAGACACTCGAAAACCGTTTCTGTGTCCCAAATACTCAACCCGGAGACCCTGAACAGTTCAGAACCAACAATCGACTATCCCTGGTTTGTGGCCTCCGGGAGGAGAGTCTTTGTGAGGCGATGTGTTTCAGCAGGGAGCCAGAACCGTGCCAACGTCGTATAGATACCAGGCTATACGCCTAACATAGTATAGATACCAGGCTATACGCCTAACGTATTATAGATACCAGGCTATACGCCTAACGTAGTATAGATACCAGGCTATACGCCTAACGTCGTATAGATACCAGGCTATACGCCTAACGTAGTATAGATACCAGGCTATACGCCTAACATTGTATAGATACCAGGCTATACGCCTAACGTAGTATAGATACCAGGCTATACGCCTAACGTAGTATAGATACCAGGCTATACGCCTAACGTAGTATAGATACCAGGCTATACGCCTAACGTCGTATTGATACCAGGCTATACGCCTAACGTAGTATAGATACCAGGCTATACGCCTAACGTAGTATAGATACCAGGCTATACCCCTAACATCATATAGATACCAGGCTATACCCCTAACGTAGTATAGATACCAGGCTATACCCCTAACGTCATATAGATACCAGGCTATACCCCTAACGTCGTATAGATACCAGGCTATACGCCTAACGTAGTATAGATATCAGGCTATACGCCTAACGTCGTATAGATACCAGGCTATACCCCTAACGTCGTATAGATACCAGGCTATACCCCTACCGACCACGACCACATGTAAATCAGCAGACTTGCAATATGTCCCTGGGTGGGTGCGTCCCACACACAGCCACATCCGTTTAGTCCGGGGTTTGTTACGGCCTCCCTAGCGTGCGTGTGTGTGTGTGTCTATGTGTGTGTGTGTGTGTGTGTGTTTGTCTATGTGTGTGTGTGTGTGTGTCTATGTGTGTGTGTGTGTGTGTGTGTTTGTCTATGTGTGTGTGTGTGTGTGTCTGTGTGTGTGTGTGTGTGTGTGTGTGTGTGTGTGTGTGTGTGTGTGTGTGTGTGTGTGTGTGTGTGTGTGCGTGCGTGTGTGTGTGTATATATGTGTGTGTGTGTGTGTGTGTGTGCGTGCGTGTGTGTGTGTATATATGTGTGTGTCTCCGTGCGTGTGTGTGTCTGTGTGTGTGTGCGTGCGTGTGTGTGTGTATATATGTGTGTCTGTGCCCGTGCGTGTGTGTGTGTGCGTGCGTGTGTGTGTGTATATATGTGTGTGTCTCCGTGCGTGTGTGTGTCTGTGTGTGTGTGTGTGCATGTGTGTGTGTATATATGTGTGTGTGTGCCCGTGCGTGTGTGTGTGTGCGTGTGTGTGTGTATATATGTGTGTGTGTGCCCGTGCGTGTGTGTGTGTGCGTGCGTGTGTGTGTGTATATATGTGTGTCTGTGCCCGTGCGTGTGTGTGTGTGCGTGTGTGTGTATATATGTGTGTGTGTGCCCGTGCGTGTGTGTGTGTGCGTCCTTTCCCCGACAGCTTGCCTGTCTCTTATGATTCATCCGCCCAGATGCTGACGGCTGTCTAACTGCAGGGTTACCATGGCCCACCACAACTTGTTTTTTCCCACACAGTGGGAGGGGCCCCTACTGGACCCAGGCCAGGGACACAGCCATCCAAGAGGCACAGGGACCATGTGCACAACCAGCTGTTAAAGTCCCAGTGGACGGAAGAGTAGAGCTGTCGAGGACGCAGTTACACGTAGCCAAGCGCTCAGAGTGGAACTTCGTATTCAGGCGACAAACGTTCGAGTGAGCGAAGCCTCGAAGGAGACATTCTTCATAAAAGAGGACTTTGATGAAAATGTCACAGTAAGCATGTTTCCGAGGTTTGTTGTCAGGACAAGAGCGGGGAATTCATAACATATTCCACTTGGGCTCAGAGGAAACCATGGGAATCTTCCCCACACGCCGAGAGAGGACAGACAAAATAGCCACTGCACCTTTGTCCTCATGCGGAAGACAAACTACAATTCCCATTATTCAGCAGAAAGAGCAGGGTTTTTCCTCCCATAAACATGTCTTTCCATTACTCATATGACATGTTGAGGGGGTCAGACAAAACAGCCCTCTTCCCTGTTCGGGACTCTATTCTAGTTAACTGCAGTGAATGAAAAAATCTTGACTGTAGCTCGGACCAGATGGTGTTTAGACAGCGTCAGACCATCGATTACGTAATGGGCCGCTGCTTTGCCAGGCTTAGACGTTACGGCAGAACGTGTCCAAAAAACAGACTACATGAGTTTCGCATGTGTTGCCAAACACATAACTCAGGACACGGACGGTAATTATTGAGCACCGGTTGAAATCGCACAGGTTCCCTTTCGGAAACATTTTGTATAAGAGCCAAAGGGGAAAGCGGCGACCCGTCTGGCGCTTCGACCAGGCTTGTCCAAAGACTACAACCATCGGAAGGAAAACGTGTACTATTTGAATCCAGGTTGGAACCACTTGGGTTAAGGCCTAATGCCCCCACCCCCCTGCAGTTGTGGAGATTTGTACTCCCAGCACGGCCATGTCCAGAGTTGCTTCTCCTTCCTGCATTTCGTTTTTCCTTTCCTTGGCAGTGGACGATATGGGGAGTAAGAAATCATACGTTGGCTATTTGGAGTACAGTAGAGGTAGAGTGTCTCGTCAGCTTTTTCCACTAGCTTTTACTCTGGGAGGTTTTCTCTCTCTCTTCTCTCTTCCTTGTAATGAACAACATGTGTTCCCTGCGAGACAGTCAGGTAACTAGACTGTAACATTTCAGTAAAAGTCTGTTCAGCACGTGATGGCTGTTATTTGTTAACAAATGCAGTAACCATCAAACTGTGTTTGTGTGTTGTGGCACGTGTGTCCGCGTACGTCCAATGGCATTGTCTGTGTGGGTACTTTTGACTACATGGAGTGTGTGTGTGTGTGTGTACATGAGCATGGATCAGATTTATTTCATACCAGCTGAGAGTGAATAACAGGATCTCCCATAGGAACTGTTTGATAAAGCTGTATTCCCAGCCAAGAGCAAGTCCACATAACAGCTCTGGTAGACTGGTAATCCTCTCTGACTGACCATCAAACAACATCTTAAAGGACAATTTCA